>VZQC01010833.1:9303-147692 GCA_009823505.1 Rhizomys pruinosus | reverse complement strand
TCTCCTTCCTCTATTCCTATGATGTGGAGGTTTGATCTTTTCATAGTGTCCCATATTTCCTGGTTGTTCCACTTTTGTGTATTTTTTAATTTTTCATAGTCTTTATTTGAGCTTTTTAGTTGCTCTGTGTTATCTTCCAGGTCTGATATTCTTTGTTCTGCTTCCTCCATTCTATTTCTAAGGCTTTTTCCTTTTCTTCTTCATTGGATGAGTGTTCTATTTCCTTTTTCGTTTTATCCTGTGATTTCTTTAGTATTTCTATTTCCTTTTTGAGCTTCTCAGTCTCTTCTTGGTGTTCCTTACTTCATTGGTTGGCTTCCTTTTTCAGTGTTTCTACTTCTTTTCAGTTTGTTTTTTTCTCCCTCTAGTTCTTTCTGGAGTTTGTCAATCCCTTCCTTTAGTTCTTTCCGATGTTTGTCATTGTATCCCTCTAGGTCCTTTTTGAGTTTTTCATTCTCTCTTTTTAGTTCTCTGAATTCTTCTTTATTTTCTTTAATTTCTCTGCATAAGTCTGCAATTATTCTTCTATGACCTGTTTCTTGGGTCACCTCCAGGGGCATCCCATTGTAGCTATCTCCTGCAGGGTTGGTAGAGCTTGGTGCGGAATTATCCTGCACCTTTCCCATGTTGTCCCTTCCTCATGTCCCTGGCATGTGGGTTACCCTTTTGTGATTCAAATCACAAATGTCTTTTCACTGTGTTGAAGGCCGAAGGCTTGTTTTGTTTTGCTTGACTCCTTCCGATGCTTTTTTTCCCCCTCCTTGTTTATGGAGTGTTGACTTGTCTAGGTTTCAGGCTTTCACTTTTGTTTATATATTGGATATTGGAAGTCTAAGTCACTCTTCCTTTCCTGTTCTGAGGGCTCCCCCAAAAAATCCACTTGGATATTCTCTCCTCAATTCCAGTTGGTGGGGGAGGGGGTCGGGGATGGGAGGGACCCCTGACTTAGCCCGCACTCAGTTACCTGCCTGGAGCAGTGCCTGGCTCCTCGCTCCAGGTGGTCCTAGCAAGCAAGGCTGGAACCTGAGCCCCCCATGCAAGACCTCACTATGGCACAAGAGCCAGACCCAGAGCCAGAACCTTTTCTGGCTGCAAGGGGGAAGGGCGACCTGGCCAGGGCAGCCACACCTTTCAGGGGTTTAGGGTGCAGACCTAGGCCCGCCGGCTGCCAGCCCCTCTGCCACAAACCAGGGAATCAATTGTCCAGCACCCAAGAGTCAGTTTGTTCTAAATTCTACCTGTCTGGAGCAGCACTTGGATCCGTGCTCCATGTGGTCCTAGCAAGCAAGACCAGAACATCAGTCCCCCATGCACGACCTCCTCTGATAAAATCTTTTGCACATTTTTTCATTTTTTTCTGTTACTGAGTTTTCAGAGTTCTTCAGATAGTCCTGATACAAGCCTTTGATCAGATATGTGGTTTAAATGTTTCTTCCAGTGTGCTCTATGTTTCATTCTCTAAACAATTTTTTCAAGGGAAAAAGTTCTTATTTTGATAACTTTCAACTTGTCAGTGGATACAGATGCAAATATTCATTGCAGTGCATTTGTAATACTCAAAACCTATAAATAATGCAAATGTCACTAGAGGTTTATGCCTAACTAAATTCCCACATAGCCATACAGTGGAATACTATTCAGTCATGCAAAGAAAGGAACTAGTCACACACAACAACATGGATGTGTCTTAAAATAATTATGTTTAATGAGAGAAGCCAGCCTCCCTTCTCCTCCAACAGAAAGCATATGTAGGATGTGATTCCATTTATATATACCTCATAGAAAATATAAGCTAACATACAGTGACACAAAGCAGGTCCATGGCTTCCTGGGAGGAGAGATTGGGTTACAGGAAAAGACCACAGCTGAAAGCACCATGCACGTGCTGGGGGATGGGGGGAGGCACACACACTTTAAGGTGGTGTTTATGTTTGTTATCTCACCATGGAGATTACTTCATGGTGACGCATAAAAATTCTAAGATTTAGAACTATGTAATATAGAATACATGCTGTTCATTACATGTAAATGATATCGAAATGTCTAAAAGTTGATTATTCAAACATTCCATGTAAGTATAAAAACCAAGATTAAAAAGCCATACTAATCTTGATTTCTCCATGACCATATTTTATTATTTTATTTTATTTTAATTTACTTAACGATTTTACGGAAGTGGCTGACAGACTTTCTCAAGTATGTCAGGACCCCAAACACACAGCATCTATGGAAATTTATTTGAAAAGGTAAATAAGAAATCATTAATGACTGTGAGGCCGCTGTTGGAACACATCCCAAGGCTCTGGCTTGGTCGGAGTTTCTGGATGGCACATTTCTACTAAGAAAAAGAAAGAACCTTAAAGGGTGATGTGAAAAGGAGTCAGAAGAGTGTTTTTGGAAGAAAGATTGCATACAAATGAGGTTCTCCCTCACAGGGAGCTAAAATCTGTTTGAAAGAAACCAGGTCTATGAAATTCAGTTTGAGTCAGTAAGGCTTGGCTAAGGTTACACTAGTCAGTAGCAAACACTAGTCACAACCTAAACAGCTCTGTTTGACCAACTGGGTCCCAAAGTGAAGTTGGTATAATTTAATCATACGAGCTGAGACAGAAAGAGTCCCATTACTACTAGAAAAACCTGAAGGCCACACTCACAGAAGTATCCAAATAGTTCATTGCTTTGTAAACACTTCCAGTGTCTTACCAATTTCACTCTGAATGAAACCTACACGTATCTGTGTGAAAGGTAAAGCCTCCGTGAGCACACTTCTGGTTCAACACAGGCCTATCAGCCTTTCCTCTTGATGAGCCTTATATATTGAAGGATCTCCAACTTTCAGATGTGCTGCTATCTTCTGTCTCTACATCCCTGTCCCTTCATGCTTTGACAGTAATCTACAAACCCGGAAGGAAGGGAACAAGACTCACAGATGTAGAAGTTAAGCACCTTAAAATAGCAGCACTTCATGGACTGATGAGCCCGGTGGGCAATGCTGAAAGTCCTGAGAAGAAAAAAATCAACTTGAAGTAGTTAAAAATCACACTGTGAAATAGCTTTTCCTGAGTGAAAACTAACAGTAGATCATTTATTTATTTATTTATTTATTTATTTATTTATTTTTTATTTTTGTATTTATTGTCACATGAAATATGTTATAAGCTATCATAAAGTACAGATTAAAATAGGCCTTTGTGACTAAAAGTTTAATTTGTAACAGCATTTGCAATAATGAATATGAATGAGTGTACTTAGGGGAACCAAATTTTGGTCCTAAATAGAGTACTTGTACATTTAATTATAATTTTATTAAAAGTTTAAGATATATTTAAATAAGGCACTCGAACATTTCCATACCTTGAAGCCATCTTGCACTTGGCTGTAAAATTACTGCCTTAAGTCAGAAGAGAAGGGCTTAACTGGAATCAATGGGCATTCAGGGAATTCTGTGGTGTTGCTTGACTTAAGCCCAGGTCTTTCCAGTTCTGAAACCCCGTGCTTTTTCCATTGCATCACTGCTTCCCAGCTTTGCAGACTTGCCCCGAGGAGTTACAGACAGGCGTTTGCACAGCCCAGAGTCTCTAATTAACAGACCAGAAAATGCACTGGAGGAGGTGGGAAGCAGAGCCCAGACAACTGTGCAGTCTACAACTCTGCACTCCTGTGAGGCGTGCCAGGCCTAGGCAAAAGCAACCTTCCAGGAAAACACATTTGGCGAGGCCGCAATTAACTGGGCTTGGGCAGCTTAACAGTGATAACAAGGGCAGGTATTTGACTTCATCCAATTACTTTCGGGAACAGCCAGTATCAAATGTGTTTGTAAGGTGCCTTCGCCTCAATAGAAGCACATAGCTTCTAAATGAAATGATTGTGTGCAAGCTTAGAGGAAATCTGAGCCACAGCCAAGCCGCCTGAGGATAATAGCATCTCAACCCAGCGACTGCAGCTATGTAAGGCTCATGCACAGACCCTGCCCGCTTGAGCCTAGCTAAAGACACAGGGAAGTTGCATGGTATATTAAACGCACTGAATTTTACAACTAACATCTGGCTTCAAGGACAACTGTGGTCAAATTTAGTGGAAAAAATGGTAAAGTCAAATATTTGACTTTCTCCCATTGCATTAAAGTAATTTGTTAGTCAGTCAGTCTGCATTGAGACCAGCGACGGCTGCTTTCATTTTACTTGAGGCAAGTGTAAACTTCTCAGAGTTAAATTGCATCCTGGGACAGACGTAGGGGAATCGCATTTATGTAGTGCTGTCTTTTCTGTTTGACAAAGAAATTAGGCTTTAAAGTCTTTTTCTTTCTTTTTGAGAATCTCATGCCTGTATACAATGAAATACGATCATATCGTATCTATCCCATTTTCCCTCCAATTCCCCTCCATGCCCCGCAACACAAGCCCCTCCCAACTTTATGTCTCTTTTTCTGGTACCCCTGTATGTTCAGTGAGTTCTGCGCATGTGTGCGTGGGTGTGGGGCCCTCAACTAGAGTATGGGAAACCTATGGGCGGCCCCGCAATCCTCCCTCCCCCAGCGGCTGTCCAATGCCAACAGCTGGGCAGTAAGGGGCGGGGCCTGGACTTCCTTTGAACATCCCTTGAGCTTTGTCACAGTGATGTCACTGGCCTGTGATGATAGATAAAAAGAGAGTGAGGAGGGTATAAATTGTCCACATCTCAGCCAGCCTCCCCGAGTTCTGAGATTTTTGAATAAAATTACCCTTTTAAAATTTTTTATTTAGCACAAACAGCAACTGTTATCATACTGCAAGCTCTCAGAGCCTAGGGAGTTTATGCTCAGGGTAAGCGCTGCAGCCCTCAATTGGCTCTCTTCTTTGCAATCTGTTTCTAATCTCACAGAAAACATAACATGGATTTAATGTGACCCTGAAGAGTATAAGGAAAACAGGGCTTGCCCTCTGATCCCCCATTTGAAGCTTGTTGAATTTGCCCAACCACATTTTAAATGAGTCAGGATGGTTAACAGCTGCCTCACTTTATTAGAAAAAAAAAATTCTCTTTTTATTTATAAATAAACACTTTGTCCAGGGAAAGATTGCAAATTCTACCAGTCTGAAGACTTGCATTTCTTGAGCAACTTGAGCATTAGGCCAGAAGCACATATTTTCAAACATCTCCCTAGAATCCGTCTGTAGACAGAGAACTGAAAATAACTAGCTAACACATTGCAGGCATCTGCCTATCCTCACGTGGTAGCTGAGTCAGTCACTGAGGAAGGGGGGGTGTCCTCTGGACTTCTGCAATGTGCACGTAGCTGCATGATACACAGGGCCTTGGTACACACCTCCAGCAGCATCTGATTACTGCTGGGACACAGTGTGGGTGCTCCCTGGCATTGGAGGACCAAGTGGACTCAGGGGAGGGTCATTAAAAGGCTGGTAAGACATTGGCCCTTTAAGAAAAGGTTGGGTCTCTTGACTCCCACGTGCATTCTATCTCCATTTTGTCTTCATAATTCATAATTCTCAGCTCAGCTCTACAGATTTTATCTGCACCAATAGCTCATTTAAGTGGTAGGGTAGTTCTGTGAATCAAAGATAATAATATCTCAACAAATACTAGACCGGGCTGAAGAGATGGTTTGGTGGTTAAGAGAACTTGCTGATCTTGCAGAGAACCTGGGTTTGGTTCCCAGCAAATGCATGGCAGTTTACAGCCATATGTAAATCCAGTCCCAAAGGATACAACTCTTTCTTCTGGTCTCCTTGGGCACAGGCACGCAAGTGGTGCACATGCATACGGGCAGCCAAAACACTCCTAAAGACTAGGATAGTCATAGCCTGTATTGAAGTGAAATCCATTTCACCAGAAGGACTAGATCCTCTCACATAGTACCCACTCAGAGAAGACTTTGAGATGGACAGCAGGTTATTATAGGATGACTTTGAGCTGTGTCTGTAGTTCAAGATAGTAAAAACATTGACATTTTGATAATGAACTTCAAAGATAACTTCACTTTATTGCATATTAATGTTCCCAAATAACCTTGTGATGGAGACATGATCAACCTGTTACTCCAGGAAGAAATGGATTAGATATTAGTTTTTATTTAAAGAGGAAGAATCTATGTTTGAATTTGCTCACATGTGAACTGGGGTTACAACATTGATGTTTCTCATGCTTTAGGTCTGTGTTCTTCTAAGGAACCCAAGGCTATCAAAGAAATAAAACTGAATAATGTCACTCCTTACAAGCTTAATTAAAAGAAATATACTCTGTGATTATGTGAAGCAACCCAGAGAAACCAACAAAATTTTAGTTGGATGAAATGTTTTTAAAAATATCATTAAAACGCTCACCTATTGTGATATAAATTCCTTAAGGACACGCAGTGCTCTTCCATTACACTCTGTCAGCAGCACAGAAAATTGTAACTGGTATATGATAGTCCACAAATGTTTTAAAATGATTTAGAGACCTAACAAAAAAGTTCTTAATATTTACTTAGGATAAAATCAGAGGGAAGGTGAGAACTACGGGGAAGCTTCACATTTCACCCAGTATATTTCCCTTGACGTCATTTGCACAGCATCAAAATTTATGGTCTTATGAGCTTGGGGATATGGAGATGAGAGAACAAGGCAGAATCCCCTTGTAACAAAAGTGTCCTGTGGGAGAGATGTCACCAGTGGAGTCTGAGCACCAACAGTCCATACCTTAAGTGTTAGTGTGATGTGGAGATAATCTCCCCACCCCCTATCAGAGAAATGGCCTGGTTTCCAATCCTGATGATGGATTAGAGGGGAGAAAAGTTTGTCATTTTCAGGAGAAGTTATATTTATGCGTCACCTTGTACGTGGATCTGTTGTCTCATTTTATAGTAGAGAATAGCCCTGGAGTTTTAAATAGGGTTTAAATTTGATTGAATTTAAATAATCATAGATTAGTTATCAGTTGTCTGAGGAAAGTAAATGTCTTTAGAAGTACCTGACTTTGTCTCATGTGTCACAAAAATTTGTACATAAAAGTATTATATACAAAAAATTAGCAGATCATGTTTTTTAAAGTCACCAAACAGTTAAAGAAACAGGGCAGCTTTGAATGAGAAATAGCAGGGAACTTAACACCATGACGATTTTAGAAAGAAGCAAAGCATAGGTAACAAGTTTATAGATATGGACATAGAATCCAATATGAAGAAAAGACAGAGCCTGGTATGGTGGGTTGTGTCTGTGATCCCAGCATTTGAGAAGCTGAGGCAGGAGGATTGCTGTGAGTTTGAAGCTAGCTTGGGCTACAAGTGAGTAAAATGCCAACTTGAGCTATAAGTATAAGAGTCTACCTCAAAAACAAAAATAAAAATACAAACAAAACAAACAGAAAGAACAAAAAATAAATTAAAAAAGATTAGATGGGGGGGCATTGGGGGAGGTACAGATAGGGGAGAGAACCTAAATACCATTAAACTATATTGTATTAAATCAAAAAAATCCCTGGGTGTGGTAGTGCATGCCTTTTGTCCCAGCACTTGGGAGGGAGAGGCAGATGGATCTCTGTGAGTTCAAGGCCAGCTCAGTCTACATAAGGAGCTCTAGGCCAGCTGGGACTAAAAAAGGGAGACCCTGTCTCAAAAAGACCAAAAAAAAAAAATCACAAAAATCAATTAAAAAATTTAATTTAACCTTAAGAAGTGTTCAACATCACTAATCATTAAGGAAATGCAAATCAAAACCACTTTAAGATATCATCTTACTCCAATAAGACTGGCTAGGATCAAGAAAACAAATGATACCAAGTGCTGGAGAGGTTGTGGGGAAAGGGGAACACTCATCCACTGCTGGTGGGAATGTAAACTCGTACAGCCACTATGGAAAGCAGTGTGGAGAACCCTTGGAAGACTTGGAATGAACTTGCCACTCGACCCAGCCATACCACTCCTAAGCATGTACCCTCAAGACTCACCCCACCACAGAGATACATGCATGGCCATGTTTATTTCAGCTCTCTTCACAATAGCTAGGAGCTGGAACCAACCCAAATGCCCCTCAACTGACTAGTGGATAGAGAAAATGTGGTACATCTACACAATGGAGTTCTATGCAGCAGTAAAGAAAGACGACATCATGAGCTTTGCAGGAAAATGGCTGGAGCTAGAGGACATCATGCTGAGTGAAGTAACACAGTCCTAGAAAAACAAACGATGAATGGTATCCCTCATCTGTGGATGCTAGTGCCAATTACTTAGTTGTAAGTATTTCTTGTGCACGGCCCCTTGAGCTCTTGTCCAAAGCAGTTGGGAGTGATGCATATTGGAAACAACAACGGAAAGGACTGCATCGAAGAACTGACTGAAAGAGTGAACTTCTGCTCAAAACAGTCAACTTCCTCATGGAGAATATTGAGAAAGACTGAGAAAGAGATGAAAGGCATGTTTGGCAGAATGCATGAGCTCTTGTGGGGTGGGGGAATACAGGTCTAGATTTGATAAAAAAATAAAAATTATGTGAAAAAAATTTTAATTTAAAATGAGGAAAAAAATTGAAATAAAAAGTGACAAAACTTTAAAAAAGACAACACCAACATGCGCTCAGCACATGGCATGAGCAGACTTCACTTGCTTCCTACACAACAACAGTGTGCGAAAGAGCAGGTCAGCTCTGCCTGCCTTGTTGCTTTGGGCACCCCTGTGCCCCTTGGTAGCCTGGTATTACTCTGGACCTTCTAACCAGCATGTGACATGGGCCAGATAGACACACACAGCACACAGCACAACACCAGCATGCACCCAGTGCACGATGTGAGTGGACTTCACCTGCATCCTGAACAACAACAGCCTATAAAAGACAAGGTGAGCCCTGCTTGCCTTGGTGCTTTGGGCATCCCTGTGCCCATGGAGGCTTGGTATTAACTGGGACCTTCCAAACTTCAGGTTCCAGCATGGTACGTGGGCAGAGTTAGACGTGCATACAGCACAACACCAGTGTGCACCCAGCACAACACCAGTGTGCACCCAGCACAACACCAGTGTGCACCCAGCACAACACCAGCATGCACTCAGCATGTGGTGTGAGCAGAATTCACCTGCATCCTGCACAACAACGTGCAAAAATCCAGGTGAGCCCTGCCTGCCTTGGTGCATTGGGCACCCCTCTACCCCGTGGTGGCTTGGTATTACCTGGGACCTTCCAACCTTTGTGTTCCAACATGCCATGTGAGTGGAGTTAGACACGCACACAGCACACAGCAAAACACCAGCATGTGCCCAGCGCATGGTGTGAATTGGCCAACAGGGTACCAGCTGGTGGGCCAAGGTAGCACAATCAGCCTGGGGGAGCAGTGGTAGAGAGGATCTAGCAGGCACAGTATTAGTGATTATAGTCTGAGCAGCCAATGTTGAGGCACCAGAATCCAAAGATACAAACAAACAAATCCACATGCCAAAGACACAAAGAAAAAGCAACACGGGAAAAGCTCATAATAAATCCATGCCAAACTTTACCAACCATACAGAAGATTCCTACAATGAGATCTCCCTGGAAGAAAACTGAGACACAGACCTTAGAAGAACAATTATGGACATGTTCAAAGAAATTAGAGAACTAGGGGAAGAGAATGAAAAAGTCAAGAAGGACCAAGAGGGAGATAATGACAAACATTGGAAAGAACTAAGGGGAGAGATTGAAAAACTCAAGAAGGACCTAGAGGGAGATAATGACAAATGTTAGAAAGAACTAAAGGGAGAAAATGACAAACTCTGGAAGGAAGTGGAAATGCTGAAAAGATCCCAGGCCGAAATGAAAAAAGAAAATGACCAATGACCAAAGGAGCTACAAGATGAGAATGACAGGCTCCAGAATGAAGTGGAAATACTAATGAAATCACAAGATGAAATGAAAAAGGAAACTGAACATTCATCCAAACAGGAAAGGATGGGAAAAAGCCTCAAAAGCAGAATGGAAGAAGCAGAAAAAAAAAAAATAGGACCTTCAGGATAACATGAACCAACTACAATGCTCAAGTAAAGATTACGAAAAGTTTTAAAAAACACAAGAGTAGAACAAACAGGAAATGTGGGACACTCTGAAAAGACTAAACCTCCATATCATAGGGACAGAGGAAGGAGAATCCCAAGACAACACAATTGACCAGATCTTCAACAGGATAATAGAAGACAATTTCCCAAAACTGAAAAAAGACAAATTCATACAAATACAAAAAGCACATAGAACACCAAACGGACAGAACCAGAAAAGAAATTCCCCATGCCATATAATTGTTAAAACATTAGATGCTCAAAACAAAGCCACAAGAGAAAAATAACAAGTTACATATAAGGGGAAACCCATCAGAATCAGAGCTGACTTCTCAGTTCAAACTATGAAAGCTAGAAGAATGTGGACGAAAGTATTCCCAGTACTAAAAGACTTTAGATGCCAACCCAGACTACTATACCCAGCAAAAATGTCAATTATAGTTGAAGGAGAAAGAAGAATCTTTCACGACATGAACAAGATGAAAGAATACATGTCTAAGAAACCAACACTTCAGAAAATCCTCAAAGCAATCCAAAGAACAGAGAAAAGTAGCAACTATCCCTAAGTAATTAAAGAGAGAAAGCAACAATATCATAACAGAGTAAATACAAACCTAGAAGAAGAATTCAAACAAAAAATAAGGTGAAAGGAACCAACACACATCTCTCAATAATAACCTTAAATACTAATGGTATAAGCTCCCCAATTAAAAGACATAGACTGGGAGGATAGATTAGGAAACTGAATCCTTCTACATGCTGTCTACAGGAAACCCATATCACCCTCAAGGACAGACACCACCTTAGAGTGAAAGGATGAAAAAAAATATTGCAAGTCAATGGTACCAAGAAACAAGCTGGTGGCTGTTCTAATATCAGACAAAATAGATCTCAAAGTTAAATTAATCAGAAGAGAAAAAGAGGGCCATTACATCCTTGTCAAAGGAACAATGAACCATGAAGACTTCACAATCCTAAAATGTCTATGCATCAAACTCTGGTGCACCTAACTTTATAAACACTACTCTGCGGGACCTCAATACACAGATTAATCCTAACACACCAATAGTGGGGGCCTTCAACACCCCACTGAGCCCCTTGGATAGATCAACAGGACAAAAGATAAACAGAGAGACATCAGAACTGAACAATACAATACACCTAATGGACCTCACAGACATCTACAGGATATCCCACCCAAACAACAGTGAAAATACTTTCTACTCAGCACCTCATGGAACATTCTCCAAAACTGACCACATACTGGGGCACAAAAGAAACTTCAACACATACAAAAAGATAGAAATTATTCTATGCATTCTATCAGACCATAGTGCAATAAAGCTCAATATGAGCACCAGAATAAGCCCTACTAGCTACAAGAACACATGGAGAATAAACAACACAATCCTGAGTAATGAATGGGTCAGGGAAGAAATAAAGAGTGAAATAAAAGTATTCATGGAACTGAAAAAAAAAGACAATACAACACAACGAAATCTGTAGGATAATTTAAGAGCAGTCTTGAGGGGGAAATTCATAGCCCTAAGTGCCCACATCAAAAAAACCAGAAAGGGAAAAATAAATGATCTAACACTGCAGCTAGAAACACTTGAGAGACAAGAACAAATGAACCCTAAACCCAAGAGACAGGAAGAAATAACAAAAATCAGAGCAGAAGTCAATGAAATAGAAACAAAGAAAACAATACATAAAATCAAAGAATCCAAAAGCTGGTTCTTTTGAAAAGATAAAATAGACAGACCTCTAGCCCAGTTAACCAAAAAAAAAATCCCCCCCAAAAATAGAGAGCAACTCCAAATCAATAGTATTCTTGATGAAAGGGGAAACATCATGACAAAGTAACGACCCAGATAATCACACAGGAATACTTCGAAAACCTATAATCCACTAAATTTGAAAACCTAAGAGAAATGGATGAATATCTGAAACCCTGGGAACCAACAAAGCTTAACCAAGAAGAGACTGACAGTTTAAACAGACCCATAATATTTGAGGAAACTGAAGATGTAATTAAAAAAATCTGAACTAAAAGAAAGCCCAGGTCCAGATGGTTTCATGGCAGAATTCCACAAAACATTTAAAGAGGTCCTACAACCATTGCTACTCAAACTGTTCAAGAAGGATACAAACAGAGGGAATTCTCCCAAACTCCTTCTATGAAGCCAGCATCATTCTAACCAAAACCAAGCAAAGATAAAAGCAAAAAACAAAGCTATAGACACATCTCGCTAATGAGCATAGATGCAAAAATTCTCAACAAAATACTGGCAAGTTGCATACAGACCCACATCAAAAAGATCATCCATCATGATCAAGTTGGATTCATACAAGAGATGCAGGGATGATTCGACATATGTAAATCAATAAATATCATAAGACACATAAATGGACTGAAAGACAAAAACCACACAATCATCTCAATTGATGCAGAAAAAGCCTTTGACAAGATCCAGAATCCCTTCATGTTTAAAGTCCTAGAGGGAATAGGACTGAAGGGAACATTCCTCAACATGATCAAAGCCATATAGCAAACCCACTGCCAACATCATCCTAAATGGAGAAAAATTGGCATTTCCCCTAAAGGTGGGAACCCTGCAAGGCTACCCCTTATTGCCACTTCTCTTCAATATAGTGCTTGAAACACTTGCTAGGGCAATAAGACAAAAGAAGGAAATTAAAGGAGTACTAATGGGAAAAGAAGAAGTTAAGCTATCCCTTTTTGCAGATGATATGATAGTTTACCTAAGGGATGCTAAAAGAAATCCACCAGAAAACTTCTAGAAACAATTGAGTTTTAGTGAAGTGGCATGCTACAACATTAACTTGTAAAGAAAGGCTACTGATTTTTCTAATAACAATAAACAAGCAGAGAAGGAATATAAGAAGACCTTCCCGGGACTGGAGAGATGGCCTAGCGGTTAAGAGCGCCGACCGCTCTTACAGAGGACCCGGGTTCGATCCCCAGCACCCACATGGCGGCTGAGAACCGTCTGAAACTCCAATTCCAGGAGAACTCCAGTTCCAGGGGAATCCGACACCCTCTTCTGACCTCCGCGGCATTGCATGACACGGGTGCACAAACTTGCATGCAGACAGTACATTCATACACATACAGAAATAAATAAAAAATTAAAAAAAAAAAGAGTTAATAGCAGAAGTCTCCTCAAAAGATACATAACAATTATGAGAGGTCAAAAGATTCTTTTTTTTAATTTTAAAAACATGTATATTTATAACTTGATAGCTTCAGATAATATTGATTCAAAAAATATGCCTGGGGCTGGAGAGATAGCCTAGCAGTTAAGAGCACCGACTGCTCTTGCAGAGGACCCGGGTTCGATCCCCAGCACCCACGTGGTGGCTAAGAACCATCTGTAACTCCAATTCAATTCCAGGAGAACTCCAGTTCCAGGGGAATCCGAGACCCTCTTCTGACCTCCGTGGCATTGCACGACACAGGTGCACAAACCTACAAGCAGACAGTACATTCATACACATNCAGACAAAATAAACTAATATTTCTTCTGAGAATACTCCCTCGGTTTATTCACCATTAAATTATCATTAGTGCATTCAACAAATAATTTACTGTGTGGGACTTCATGCCAGTCATTATTTTAGTAACTAAAGACATATTAATAAACAAATCCAGCTTATTCTTTTTATGAAGCTTATTTTCTAGAAGGGAGGGGAGCACACCTGGGATTCACTCACATTCGAATCTTCGGGACTCAAAAGTTCTTCAGCAGACATCTCCTTCTCCACTCTGCATCCATTGCCACACACAGCTCAGTCTGAAGGCCCAGGGCCAACTCCATTTTCACACATACTTTGCTCTTGGTGGTCGTCCCAAAGTCCTGGCATCTCCAAAAAACCTGGGGATCACCGACTTAAACTGAGGCAGCACCTTCACACATGGTCTATTCTGACCTCTCCTCATGCAAAGCCTCAGATTGTTTTCATGACCCCTGCAATCTTTGGGTCTTCACTGCAACCAAGAGTGCACTTCCACCAATGGTGTTTTCTCAATAGACCTCTCTCAGGTGAGCCAGCCTGTGCTGCTCTCATGTGACCCCTCAAATTTCAACACCAGAAACATATAGGAGACTCTTACACACTACAAGTCCTTCTTCTGGCTGGAGATGGAGGATCAGGCCCCCTCTGCTAATGCGGTTCTGTGTGCTTACTCTGAAGAAATTCTTCCAAGAAAATTTCACCACAGTGATGCTTGTCTCTTGTTAGCTTCACCAGCTGATTTTTCAGCCCCAGCTTACTAGCATCAATTGTCCCAGGAAAATACAGTTTCACTTCAGGTTCTGGTTTCTTTGTTACTTACAGCTGATTCTTTCAGCCCCAGCCAATCAGAAACCACAGATCTAAACAGGTCCCTGATGATCTCTCTTCCCTTTGAAACTAGGAATTTCACAATTCAGGCCTCCATCTTCTACATATCATTCAAAAAAACTGCTCCAAGCTCCAAAGCAACAATCTTTAGGCATTCAATGATCTCCCCAGTCCAAAGTTCCAAACGCCACCACAATCCTTCCCCAAAACACCGAAGTCAACGGTTTGTCACAGCAATAGCCCACCTCTCTGGTACCAATTTCTGTCTAGTTTGTTCCTCCATTGCTGTGACAAAACACTTGACCAATACCAACATTGGGGAGAGGAAATGGGTTTATTTCAGCTTACATCTCCTGGGCTCACGATTCAGTTACTTAGGGAGCCCACGGCCAGTAACTACAGCGGCAGGAACTGGAGGCAGGAGGTGAAGCACAGGCCATGGAGGAATGCTGCTTATTGCCTTGTTCTCCCCAGGTCTGGGTTCAGTTTGTTTTCTTATACAACCCAGGGCCACGGTTTAGGGGTGGCATTGCCTGCAGTAGGCTGGACCCCTGCCCCCATATCAGTCAGCATTAGAAAATCCCCCACAGACATTGTCACATGCCAATTCAATGGAGCCAATTTCCCCAATTGAGTCTCCCTAAACCAGGTATGTCAAGTTGACACCATATAGCTTACTACAGCACACCTGCAAAGTCTCATGATGTCATCCTTTCTCATGCTGCACAGAACTCCATTGTGCTTACCACATTTCTTCTACAACTATCAGTTAGGGGCATTGGAACGTTGGTTCCAGCTTCCTTACTATGTGAAGAGAGCTACAAAAAAACATGGCTGCACGGTATCTCATGTGGTAGGTCGATGTCTGGGTATTCATTACCGTAGGGTGGTATGGCTGGGGGGGTCGAGTGGCAAATGCTTCATTGAAGTCTTCCAAGGTTCTCCACATGCTTTCCTAGTGGCTGTATAAAGTTTATATCCCACCAGCAGTGGATGAAGTGTTTCCCTCCCCTTTCCCACAAACCTCTTCAGCAACTGGTATCATTTGTAATTCTTAATGAAATGACTCAATTCTGCAATAATTTCGGAAGGGAACTGAAGTTTCCCTGTCTCACATTCAAACACTGAAACTCAATTTCCAGGGTGATAAGCAAGGAGACAGATTTCAGACTAAAAGGATGATGAGGTTAAGAAACCAGACACCTCAGGATGGATACACGAAACATGTGAAAGGGAGTGATCTGCCTATTCTGCTTATAGAAATTCAACAACAAAAGTCAGTAATAACTGATTCATCAGAATCCTAATCTGCAGGACAGCTTGATCATGAACCTACCAATCAGACCTCTAGCAAGACACCTTTCTTATTACTTCTCAATTAAGCCAGGTCTAATGGACATTTTTTTATAGCAGTTCAATGGAATAAGACAATACGCTATTAACTTTAGGGTACAATAAGAATATGATTTAATATCTCTAACATTACACCTCAATATGTGAAATCATGATAGTGCAGTGTACAGGAGCCAATATTTCTTCAGAAAGAAGACAGCACTACTTGTCAATTACCTCTGCATTTCCAACGAAGGCCATGCAATCCTACGGAGCACCAACCTCAGCATTGCCACACTTGTGATCCAATCAAGATCTCAAAGGGGACAGAGCTGGGACTTTCTATTTAACAGAACTTCTGAAACTTTTGTTATAGACATAGAAATATGCATTTGTTACAAAAAGTGATATTTCTGAGATTACGATTCATTGGCTCAGGGTAGAACCTCTAAAATGCATTCATCTTCTTAAAATAATGATTTAAATTACCTCTGTCAACATTTGACAAAAAACTGACATACAGGAATGGAGAAATGTGTAAGTTTATTTTTCATGGATCATGTGTTAAGAAATAATACCCACCAAGGAGCATTGGAGTCACCTTAAATAGCAATATACAGGGCAGACAGTTGCTACTCTACTTCCCTTAAGCTCTGTGAGGGATGGACAGTGGAGGATCCAAAGAGACCAAGCGAACTTGGCATCCCTTCAACCTGGGCCACAGTGATAAGAGATGCCTTCCTAAGCAGGCGGAGAGAACACCTTGAGAATTTCACGAACTAAGGCCAAGTGAATCAGATGAGAAAGTCTTCAGCAGAAATCCCATTCAAAGTACAACAAACACAATTTTCCTCACGCTAGAGACCAGCTTCAGTGGCATTTCTGTGGGAGAGTACATTGATCTTAGTCCCTTCAGATACTTCGGAAAAGTTTCCTGGGAATGAACAAGAACAAGTAGATAGCATAGCCACAGAACTCTTATATGCAGCAGCCAGACAGGAGTATGCAAAGAAGGGCGTCTACCTGACTGAATAATAAATTATAATTTTTTAAAATTACATGGAAGTTTTCTAGAAATACCAAAGAGATAACAAAGAAGATTACTTTTAATAGGAAATGCTAATAGCAATTTCAAGTTAAGAACTATCCTTGATAAAGGATACTTCTGTTCATCCAATTTATATTGTAATGAACAATTCGATGAAGCATGACGTCTAATTCTGATGACTTACCTCACACAATTCTTCTGAGCCATGATCCAGTAAATGTAATTCCACGGTCTCCTTGTGCAGGAAGGTCTTGGAGATCCACTAATACGACTTCAGCCAGTCTCCAACCTATAAAGGAAAGCTTGTTCATGCTTCAAAAAGAGAAGCTGGTCTAGCAACAGACCACAACTAGTTGTCCCTCGAATGGGATAGATACTGCGTTGATTGAAAAGCCAAAAAGGAGCCAGGGCTCCCCCAAAAAAAAACCGAGTGACCCTTGAGGACAAAATCCTAAACTGACCTTGAGAAAAAAAAAAAACTTGGTGTAATCTGGCTAACTGTTGTGTCCTACACATCCAAAAGAATTGTATAACCAGAAATAAATAACAGTAAAGCCTGAAAAATTGTACCTCAGGTATAAAACCTGAGATATTCCACCACACACTTTCAACGCCCAAGATGGGGCACTACTGAGAACATTTCCATGCTTGCTGCACTGAGCGAGGCTACTGGATTTCAGCCTTTTCAGAGAATAGACTGCCGTTGTTAGACTACCCAGGCTGCATCAGTGCGAGGACACGTCACGAAGCATCCAAGACCAAGAATTCACAATTGCTTGCTGGACCCATTTTGGTGATGATGGGGGGAGGACCCCAGTTGAGAGCACAGGGCCAGACTTTGATCGGTGGTTTTGGGTATGCACACAAGTAACTTCAAGCGACTTCCTTGGGGAAAACTTGAACATTTTTTTTTAAAGTTTTTAACACTTTTTATTCTATTCTTCGTTCTTCATTTCTTTCTTGGGACAGACTAGCTACCAGTCTGGGTCCACTAATGTAGACCAGCAGGGCCATATCGATCTCCACAGAAATCTGTCTTGTTCCTTGCCTTAGCCTCTAAAAGTTGCTGATGTTAAAGGCCTGCCACCATGCCTAGTGATTACTTGCTTTATTAAGATATATTTTACTCGGGCTGGAGAGATGGCTAGCGCCGTCTAAGAGCGCCAACTGCTCAATTTACAGAGGACCGAGCGGTTATCGATCCCCAGCTTTCACATGGCGGCCGAGAACCTACTGAAACTCCAATTCCGCGAGAACTCCAGTTCCAGGAGAGACTCCAAACACCCCTTCTGACCTCCACGGCATTGGCATTTCATGACACAAGTAAACTTACATACATGCAAACAAAAAAAATATAAAAAAAAAAAAAAGACAATAAAATAAAAATTAAATTAAACAAATTTTAAAAAAAGACTATATTCTATCATCTTTTGTATATGTGTGCATTTTCCTGAGAGAATGGATGTGCACCACATGCATGCACGTTCCCATGGAGTCCAGAACAAATGTAGTTATAGAGGCCCTTGATGGTCCATAGGCCAGTTTGTGAGGCACCAGAGTGGATGTTGGCGAACCAATAGTCACCAAGCCCTCTACAAAAAACCACAACAATAGCTCTCCCACTGAAAATCTCTCTGCCTTCAAAAATTGAGAAACTTGAATTTGGTTGTGGTGGCACACACTGATTTTAAGACACAGCACTGTGCAGAAATACAGCCAGGAAGATTCGACATAGTAAGTTCAAGTCAAGCTTAAGCCACAATACACCCAGAGCCAAAAAGCCACAAATAAATTAATTAGTAGTAAACTGAAAGACTTTTGATACTAATTATCTGGAAAGGTCAAAAGAGTTCAACAGGACAAGAGGAATAAACAATAGAATATGCAAAGAGAACCAACCATAATCACTGTGTGTATATAAATATTCATTTTAAAGGAAACTGATTGACCTGTGGTATGGCACATTTTGTTAAGGGCTAATATAACTTGAAGGACAATTTTCAAATTCTTATATGCCAACTATATTGATTAATTTTAAGTTTGATTCTTCATTAAGGTTTTTACATGCATGGTTGAAAGACAGAAAGTTTCCCAATAATTCTCCAGCTTTCAATTTAATCAGTACTATAAATAAGGCATATTTTTTCTTTTTTTTTTCTTTTTTATTAATGTTAATTTTTATTTTTGGTATTTTATGTAAAAAAAAAAAAAAAAAAAAAAAAAAAATCTCAACCTGAAACCTGAAACCCTGAAGGTGATAAAAGAAAAAGTTGGCAACAACGTACAAAACATAGGCATAAGAAAAGACTTTCTAAATCAGATAGCAGCTGCACAGGAAATAAGGTCAACAGTTGACAAATGGAACCTCATGAAAATCAAAAGTTTCTGTTCAGTGAAAGAAACAATTAAGGAAGTGAAGAGAAAACCCGCAGAGTGGGAGGAAATCTTCACCAGTGATACATCTGACAGAGCATTAACGTGAAGAATATATAAACTACTAAAAAACCAAAGAAGTAAGAAAACAAATGACATACTAAAAGATGGAGTAAAGAGCTGAACAGAGACTTCACCAGTGAGGAATTAATGATGGTTGAGAAACATCATCATTAATAATTAAGGAAATACAAATTAAAAATACTCTCAGATATCATCTCACTCCTATATGACTGGCTAAGATCAAGAAAACAAGATACCAAATGCTGGAGAGGTTGTGGGGAAAGGAGAACACTAATTCACTAGTGGTGGGAATGTAAACTTGTACAACCATTATGAAAAGCAGGGTGGAGAACCCTTAAAAGACTCAAAATGAGCCTACCACCTGACCCAGTCATACCACTCCTGATTATACACCCAAAAGACTCATCCTACAAAGATACATAAACATACATGTTTATTGCAGCTCTCTTCACAATAGTGAAGAGCTGGAACCAATCCAAATGCCCTCAACAGATGACTGGATGACAAAAATGTTGTACATCTACACAATGGAGTACTAGTCAGCGGTAAAGAAAAATGACATCATGAACTTTGCATGTAAATGGATGGAGCTTGAAGCTATTATGCTAAGTGAAGTAACACAGTCCCAGAAAAACAAAGGGTGAATGGTTTCCCTCATTTGTTGTTGCTAACACCAAATTTCCAGTTGAAAGGCAAGCTGAACAACATTATTGTTATATTTCTGTTTATCTGAAAGCAACTAGGTTGTTATAATGTAAATCTCTCAAAGGGATCTAGAATCCACCCACCACTCATTTTCAGGCTCTGTAATTACTGTATATGGGTGGAAAGTATGTATCCATATTTTAGAGTAATATAAAATTAATGGAGGAATATGTGAATTCCTAAACATAAAAAAAAAAAAACCTGAGAGAAAGATGCAGGACAGTTATGGCAGAATGCATGATGTAGGGTGGGGTTGGGGAAAGGGAAAGGAGAATATGCCAAAATGAACTGAAAAATTATGTCTGAAATACACAAAACATCAATAAAGGCATTAAAAAAAGAAAAGATTAACAACAAGCAATGGACAGGAAGAGGTGCAGTAACAAAGAGGATGATTTTGCCCATTTTTGTGAACTCTTTTCATGTGCTATTTCAGAAACTGAAGAGTACCAAAAGGACCTAACCAGTTTGGGGGAAGAAAAAAAGCCCTCAGCCCTATGAGTTAGATATTTACAATGCTGCTAGCTTTGTATGAGCTGTTGTTAAAGGGCCGACTTGAATGTAGTCAGGCTGTTACTGTTTTTGTTTTCTTTTTCTAGAATATTAAAGATTATTGGATTTGGGAAAAAAAGATGAACATCTGATTACTGGACAGAAATTTTAAAGCCAGAATAACCTGGAAAGATATATTTAAAGCCATGAAATACCATACTAACCAGACTACCATATGTACTATACCAGCAAAACTATCTATGATGATTGAAGGAGAAATAAAAAGTTTTCTTGGTAAAACATATTAAAGGAATTTATGACCTGTAAGAGAGATCTGCAGGATAATTGAAGGAATATTCAGTGAGAAGAGGAAGACAAACACAATGAACTCACCTCAGAGGATAAAAATAAAAAACAATAGCAGGACAATTACTTAAAATATATAATAAAACAGCATAAAATAAAGAATAACAGGTATCAAATTTAAAATAATAACTCTGAATACTAATGATTTCAATTCCTCAATAAAAACGTTAACCAGCAGATTGGATAAAAAAAAATACTGTCTTTTAACTACCTTCAAGGAACACATGTCATCACTAAAGAAAGATGCCACCTTAAGATAGAAGAATGGAAAAAGGTATTCCAATAATTAGAATCAAGAACCATGGAAGTGTAACTATTCTAATATCAGACAAAACAGGCTTCAAAATAAAAAATCATTAGAAGAGATAAAATCACTTCACGCTCATCAGAACAATATATCAAGAGGATGTTATAGTTCCAAGCATGTGTGTACCAAATTCAGACACACCTAATTTCATTAAAAATCTATTAAGAGATGTAATCCCACAGATTAATCCCAATAGAGTGAGAGTGAGAATAGGTGACTTCAACACCCCACTCTAGCTGCTAGAACATGTCATCCTGACAAAAAATAAACAGAGAAGCAGTGCAGTTGAATGAAGTAATGAATGAAATGGTGCTAAGAGTCATAAATAGAATAGCCTACCCAAACACTAAGGAATACACGTTGTTCTCACTACTCATAGTACTCTCCAAAATTGGTCACATATTAGGGTGCAGAGCAAGTCCCAAATTATAGGAAAGTTGAAATAGCCTATATTCTATTTGACTACATTGGAATAAAGCTATATGTCAATGGCAATAGAAACCACAGAAACTACAAATTCACAGAGATTAAACAACACAGTATTGAATGATGTATGGGTCACTGATGAAATAAAAAAAGAATGCTGGGCATGGTGGCGCACGCCTTTAATCCTAGCACCTGGGAGGCAGAAACAGGTGGATCTTTGTGAGTTCAAGGCCAGCCTGCTCTACAGAGTGAGTTCCAGGACAGCTGGGGCTACAGGAAGACCCTGTCTTGAAAAGACCAAAATAATAATAATAATAATAATAATAATAATAATAATGAAATAAAAAAGAACTAAAAAATTCATAGAGTTGCATGAAAATTTAGACAAAACTACCAAACCCTATGGCTCACAATGAAGTCTGTTCTAAGAGGAAAGTTTATATTACTAAGTGCCTACATGAAAAAGTTGAGTGCTCTCAAATAAATAATTAATTGTAAACCTTTGGGACCATAAGAACAAGAACAAACCCATAGAAACAGTAGATAGGAAGAAATAATCAAAATCAGGGCAGAAATTAATGAAATAGAAATGAAAAATACAAATAACTAAACAAAGGGTTTTTTTAAAAGATAACCCAAACTGAATAAACCTTACCCCCAATTAACCAGAAAGAGAGAAAAGGTCCAAATTAATAAATTTAGAGATGAAACTTGGGTGGGGTGGGGGGCATGGAAGACAAGATGAGTCTAGATTGAGCTGAGAAATGATGTATGAAACACACAAAATTTAAATAAAATGTTTTTAATTAAATAAATTTATAGATGAAAGAAGAAACATTACATAGATAACATATTTAGAAAATCATGAAGCCACATCTTACAAACCTATACTCCACTAAATTGGAAAAGTTAAAAGAAGTAAATGAATGTCTGGATGCTTATGACAGATCAAGATTTAACCAAGATGAAATAAATAATTTGAAAATGAGCAATGAGATTGAAGCAGTAATTTTAACTAAAAAAGCCCAGGACCAAATGGAGTCACTAAAGTACTCTACCAGAACTTGAAAGAAGAATTAATACCGGTACTCCTGAAATTATGCCATAAAATAGAAAAGCAAGCCTTCTGAACTCTACGAAGCCAGTATTACCTAGATACTGAAACCAGACAAGAACAAAAACAGAAAAAGGCAAAAAGCAACCAAAAAAGAAAATGTTAGATTCATACCTTAGATGAACACAAATAAAAAATTTCTCAATAAAATATTTTAAAAATATAGAAAGCCATATAAAAGATATGTCATATTCTGTTTGTTCTTTTTTGCTAAAAGTTACTTTGACTATCCTGAGTCTCATATAAATTTCTATTTCTGTGAAGAACATCAAGGGCATTTTGACCGGGATTGCATTGAATCTGTAAGTTGCTCTTTGAAGGATAGTAATTTCACAATATTCATTCTACCAACCCATGTGCATGGAGGTCTTTCTTTCTTCCTTAATCTCTTTCTTCAGAGATTAAAATTTCCATTGTAGAGGTCTTTAATCTCCTTGGTTACATTTATTCCTAGATACTTTGGGGCTATTCTAAACACAAATATTCCCATTATCTCTCTCAGCAAACTTATAACAGGTATGTAACTGACTACCGATTTTTATAAGTTGATTTTCCATCCTGCCACTTTGCTCAAAGTGCTGATCATTCATCATGGCCAAGTTGGCTTCACTTTAGTGATACAGGGATGTCTCAACATGCATAATTCAATAAATGTAATTCACCACAAAAATCACACAATCATGTGATTCTCTCTCTCTCTCTCTCTCTCTCTCTCTCTCTCTCTCTCTTGTCTTTTTGAGACAAGGTTTCCCTATAGTCCCAACTGGCCTGGAACTCACTGCATAGACCAGGCTGGCCTTGAACTCACAGAGATCCGCCTGCCTCTGCTTCCTGAGTGCTGGGATTAAAGACATGTGCCACCACACCCAGCTGCGATCATCTCAATAGAGGCAGAAAAGGTCTTTCACTAGATCCAAGATCCATCATGGTAAATGGAGAGTCTTGGGATGGAGGGAGCATACCTCAGTACAATAAAGGCAAACCTATAGCCAACATCATACTAACAGGAGAGTAATTCAAAGCATTCCCTATATGATGAGGAATCAAGGAAGGTTATACACTCCACTTCCATTCAATATAATGGTTGAAGGCTTAGCTAGAACAGTAATATAAGAATACAAAAGGATATAAATAGAAACAGAAGAAGTGAACACCTCTCTTTTTGCAGAAATATGGTGCTATACCTGACACTGAAGACTCTAAAAACAAACTGTTAGCACTCATAAATACATTCAGCAAAGTGGCAGATCACAAAATTAACAGACAAAGAAACAGTAGCTTCCTACATGCCAATGTCAAACATACAAAAAGGGAAATCAGGGAAACAAGCTCATTCGCAATAGCCACAAACAAAAACTGAACAAAAGAAAAGACTTCTACAGTGAATTTTAAAAGCTATTTCTTCATTTTATTTTACATGTACAAATGTTTGGCCTGCATCCTTGTGTACAATGCATGTAGAGGCAGAAGAAGGCACTGGATTCCATGGAAATAGAGTTACATGTGTTTATTAGCCACTATACATGGGTCCTCTGCAAAGGCAGCCAATGTTCTTAACTGCTTGGCTCTAGTCCCTACAATAAAAATCTTAAGACACTGAAGAAAGAAATTGAGGAAGACACTAGAAGATGGAAAGACATCTCATGCTCACAGACTGGATGAATTAGATTGTGAAAGTGACCATCTTACCAAAAGCAACCCAAAGACTTCATGCAATTCCAATACAAAATTTAGCAGTTGAAAAGTTAAATGCAGATTGTCTACTGAGACTCAGATAATCTCTTAATTTGGGAGGCAGAGGCAGGCGGATCTTTGTGAGTTCAAGGCCACACGTGAGTTCTCAGGGACAGCGGGGTAAAGAGAGACCGGTCTCTAAAAGACCAAATAAAAAAAAAAAAAAAAAAAAAAAAAAAAGTAAAGTTACATATTTGTAATATATAAAGGCACAGAATAAACTTTCTTATTTGAAAAAGAAGGAACTTGGGCATGGCAAGGAAAGAATTGATTTCAACAAGACCAAAACCCAGCAAGTAGAGCCAACATCAAATCCTTGAGCTCCATGTTCAACATCTGAGGCTCCTGATGACATCATATGAGCCCCAGAGCTTTAGGTACCCACTCCCTTCAGTTCTGATACCTCTAGCTCAAGAAGCCTGTCTTGGGTGGGCTCTATTCCATAAGTGTAGTGTTTTCCAGGAGTTATCCCCAAATCCCAGCATCTCCAGCATCCTCCAGGATCCACCGAAACCTAGGCTCCATCTCCATAGCTTCATATGCTGGCCTCTCAGGGCTTCTTGGGAACCAACCCTGTCACATATTGACCAGCATCAGAAGCTTTCTAGAACCTTGATACAAGACTCCAGGACCCCATAGCTCATGAATTTTTTGTAAGCTGCAGAAATTACCACAGTGATCACTTTTCCAATCTCTGCTGTCCACGCAAAACATAGCCTCGGCTTCTCCTACATAACATAATAGTCTTAATGCATAAAATGCACAAATAGAAGCTGGTATGGTTTGAATATGAAATGTCTCCCCCAGTCTCAAGGTTGTAGTGCTTTGTTTCTCAGACTGAACATCTATTTTAAAGGCTGTAGAACCTTGGGAGGTAGGAGGTAGGTCCTGGCTCTGAGTTATGATCATTCTCTTGGTCTCTAGTCACGTGAGCAGTCCTCTACTGCATGCTCCTACTGGGACCTTCTGCTGGAGCTTCACCATTTCAACTCTTGAATTGAAATGCCTCTGAAATCATGAGTCAAAATACGTCTTTCCTTCCTTAAGTTGCTTCTGTCGGATATTATGTCATATAACCACAAAAGTAACTAATATAAAAAACTAGTACTGAAAATTGGGGATGCTGCTGGGGTGAACAAGGATGTGATTCTTAAGCCTTCAGAACTGGTTTGGAGAGGGATTGTGGAAGGGTTTGGAGATAAGAGCTAGAGAAGTCTTAGAATGCTGTAAACAGGACTTAAATGGTTGTTTTAGAGGACGTTCAGGAGACCAGAGCACCAACAGAAACAGACAGTAAAGGCTATGCTAATGAGGTTTCCTAGGGAAACAAAGACTACACTGGAAACTGAGGAAAAGGATGTTCATGTTCCATTCTTGGAAAACATTTAGCTATATTTCACCCATGTCCTAAAAATGAGTGAGGCTGAATTAAAATTAATTAATTTAATTAATGGATTAAGTTATTTGTGGATAAAATTACAAGACAGTGTGACACAGACCTGTGGAGTAGTTGTTATTTCCTGCCTTTAGAGTAGCAAAGAGCAAAAGGGAGAAAAGAAGGATTTTAAAATGTGCAGTAGTTCCAGAGTATCTGATGCCTTCTTCTGACCTCTACGGGCATTGTATGACACAGGTGCCCTTACACGCATGCAAGCAATGCACTCATACACATAACATAAAAATAATAAATAAAATTTAAAAAGATTAAAAATGTGCGATTTGGAAGAGCAAGCATCATTAAAGTTAGGAACAGCACAAGTGAGGAAAAATATTTGTAACTATTAAAAAGATTAGCTCCATCAACGGGACACCAAGCACATTTGCACTAATAATAGGAAAGCTTCATCTAAGGAGAGAGAGACCCTATCCATCAAATATTCTAGAGTATAAAACTGTAAACACATTTAAAATGTTTTCATACATAAAGAGAATTCTGGAGTATTCTGGGAAAAGGCTGCCTAAGGAAATATTTTCCCAAGGTTAGGTAAACAAACACTAAGAAGACACTGTAGCCGTGGTCCAAGACAGGCTAGATAAGTCTTGAGCTGTCAGCAGAACTTAGCCTCATTTGAGTTGTACTGGTTTTACGGACACACAGAATACAAGAGTTATGGAGTATTCAAAGTCAGTACTAAGAGAAAAGTTTTTGAGGCTGAATAGGGTCAGAGTCTCCGAGGGGAGCAAAAGTTGGTGATGTGAATTTGTGAAAAGGAGAAGCCCAAGAAAGATGCAGTGGAGACTGTAGGAAGCTAGAGATGCTAGGAACACTGAATGCCTGTCAAAGAAAGCTGAGGGCACTGAGTGGCTCTTGCCCAAGTGAGAACTCATGTGTGCCACCATGGCAGGGTCATAGAGGCAGAGATTATTGAACCCACTGGAGAAGATAAGATACCACCATAATCCTTGGATGCTAGACATGGAGCTACAGGTTTAGTGCTCAACCTTCTAAGTTTTGTTCTTGTTTTTTTTCCCTTTTTATTGATTGTTTAAAATTTCAGACAACATATTTTATTGTATTTACATCTCCTACCCTATCTGCTCCCCGTTTACTATCCCCTGCCATGTCTACACAGATTTTTTTTCCAGCTTAAGCTTACTTAGTATTTGTGCATGC
The DNA here is from genome assembly GCA_009823505.1 of Rhizomys pruinosus. Taxonomy (NCBI): domain Eukaryota; kingdom Metazoa; phylum Chordata; class Mammalia; order Rodentia; family Spalacidae; genus Rhizomys; species Rhizomys pruinosus. The sequence continues at coordinate 120,735 of VZQC01010833.1, read as the reverse complement.
TGATACCATTGCTGATAGTTCATATGAGTAACTCCCTAGCCATCTAGAAAACTATTTCCTCGTGGTCATCCATCACCTCTGTGTCTTGAAATCTTTCTGCTTTCTCTTACACAATGATCCCTGAGCCTTTGGAGAGAGAAATTTGATATAGGTGTCCAATTTAGGTATAATAAGCACTCTGAAGTCTCTTACTCTCTGCATTTTGGCCAGCTATGGGTTAATCTGTTAATAACCATCTGCTCCACAAGGAAACTTCTGTGGTGAGAGATGATAGATACTTTAGTCTGTGGAAATAACAGTCATTAAGAGTCGGGCGTGGTGGCGCACGCCTTTAATCCTAGCACTTGGGAGGCAGAGGCAGGCGGATCTTTGTGAGTTCAAGGCCAGCCTGGTCTACAGAGTGAGTTCCAGGNGACAGGTGGCCTTGAACTCACAGAGATCGCCTGCCTCTGCTTCCTGAGTGCGGGATTAAAGATGTGTGTCACCAACCCCGTGCGATCATCTCAATAGAGGGCAGAAAAGGGTCTTTCATAGATCCAAGATCCATCATGGTAAATGGAGAGTCTTGGGATGGAGGGAGCATACCTCAGTACAATAAAGGCAACAAACTTATAGCCAACATCATACTAACAGGAGAGTAATTCAAAGCATTCCCTATATGATGAGGAATCAAGGAAGGTTATACACTCCACTTCCATTCAATATAATGGTTGAAGGCTTAGCTAGAACAGTAATATAAGAATACAAAAGGATATAAATAGAAACAGAAGAAGTGAACACCTCTCTTTTTGCAGAAATATGGTGCTATACCTGACACTGAAGACTCTAAAAACAAACTGTTAGCACTCCCTAAATCCATTCACTAAAGTGGCAGATCACAAAATTAACAGACAAAGAAACAGTAGCTTCCTACATGCCAATGTCAAACTACAAAACGGGAATTAATCAGGGAAACAAGCCCATTCACAATAGCCTCAAAAAAAACCTGAGAACAACGAAAGGACTTCTACAGTGAATTTTTAAAAGCTCTTCTTCTTCATTTATTTTTACATTGTACCAAAGTTTTGGCCTTGATCCTTGTGTAACAATGCCTGTCGATGCACGAAGAAGCACTGGATGCCATGGAAGTAGATGCTTACATGTGTTTATTAGCCTTATACATGGTCCTCTGCAACGGCAGCCAATGTTAATGCTTGGCCTAGTCCCTAAACTCAAAACTTAAAACACTAAGGAAAGAAACTGAAGGAGACACTAGAAGATGGCAAAGACATCTCCTGCCTCACAGAAACTGGTGGAATTAATATTGTGAAAGTGACCATCTTAAAAAGCAACCAAGAGATCATGCAATTCCAATACAAAATTTAGCAGTTGAAAAGTTAAATGCAGATTGTCTACTGAGACTCAGATAATCTCTTAATTTGGGAGGCAGAGCAGGCGGGTTTTTGTGAGTTCACGGGCCAGCCTGTCTACTAAGTGAGTTCCATGGGACAGCTGGGGCTATGTGGAGATCCTGTCTCGAAAACGACAAAAAAAAACAAAAAACAAGTAAACGTTACAGATTTGTAATATATAAAGCATCAGAATAACCTTTCTATTTGATAAAAGGAAGGAACTTGGAATGGCACGGACAGATTGATTTCAAACAAGACCAAAACCCAGCAAGTAGAGCCAACATCAAATCCTTGAGCTCCATGTTCAACATCTGAGGCTCCTGATGACATCATATGAGCCCCAGAGCTTTAGGTACCCACTCCCTTCAGTTCTGATACCTCTAGCTCAAGAAGCCTGTCTTGGGTGGGCTCTATTCCATAAGTGTAGTGTTTTCCAGGAGTTATCCCCAAATCCCAGCATCTCCAGCATCCTCCAGGATCCACCGAAACCTAGGCTCCATCTCCATAGCTTCATATGCTGGCCTCTCAGGGCTTCTTGGGAACCAACCCTGTCACATATTGACCAGCATCAGAAGCTTTCTAGAACCTTGATACAAGACTCCAGGACCCCATAGCTCATGAATTTTTTGTAAGCTGCAGAAATTACCACAGTGATCACTTTTCCAATCTCTGCTGTCCACGCAAAACATAGCCTCGGCTTCTCCTACATAACATAATAGTCTTAATGCATAAAATGCACAATCGAAAGCTGTGGTTGAATATGAAATGTCTCCCCCAGTCTCAAGGTTGTAGTGCTTTGTTTCTCAGACTGAACATCTATTTTAAAGGCTGTAGAACCTTGGGAGGTAGGAGGTAGGTCCTGGCTCTGAGTTATGATCATTCTCTTGGTCTCTAGTCACGTGAGCAGTCCTCTACTGCATGCTCCTACTGGGACCTTCTGCTGGAGCTTCACCATTTCAACTCTTGAATTGAAATGCCTCTGAAATCTGAGACGTCAAAATTACGGTCTTTCCTTCCTTACGTTGCTTCTGTCAGATATTTCTGTCAATAACCACAAAAAAGTAAACTAATATAAAAACACTAGTACTGAAAATGGGGATGGCGCTGGGGTGAACAAGGATGTGATTCTTAAGCCTTCAGAACTGGTTTGGAGAGGGATTGTGGAAGGGTTTGGAGATAAGAGCTAGAGAAGTCTTAGAATGCTGTAAACAGGACTTAAATGGTTGTTTTAGAGGACGTTCAGGAGACCAGAGCACCAACAGAAACAGACAGTAAAGGCTATGCTAATGAGGTTTCCTAGGGAAACAAAGACTACACTGGAAACTGAGGAAAAGGATGTTCATGTTCCATTCTTGGAAAACATTTAGCTATATTCCACCCATGTCCTAAAAATGAGTGAGGCTGACTTAAAATTAATTAATTTACTTATGGATACGTTTATTGTGGATAAATTTACAAGGACAGTGTGACACAGAACCTGTGGGTAGTTGTTATTTCTGTCCTTTCGAGTAGCAAAGAGCAACGGAGAAAGAAGGATTTAAAATGTGCTTAGTCCAGATTATCTGATGCCTCTTCTGACCTTCAAGGGCATTTGCTGAACACAGGTGCACTTACATACATTGCAAGCAAGCACTCATACACAAACATAAAAATAATAAATAAAATTTAAAAGATTAAAACTGTGGCGATTTGGAAGAGCAAGCATCATTAAAGTTAGGAACAGCACAAGTGAGGAAAAATATTTGTAACTATTAAAAAGATTAGCTCCATCAACGGGACACCAAGCACATTTGCACTAATAATAGGAAAGCTTCATCTAAGGAGAGAGAGACCCTATCCATCAAATGTTCTAGAGTATAAAACTGTAAACACATTTAAAATGTTTTCATACATAAAGAGAATTCTGGAGTATTCTGGGAAAAGGCTGCCTAAGGAAATATTTTCCCAAGGTTAGGTAAACAAACACTAAGAAGACACTGTAGCCGTGGTCCAAGACAGGCTAGATAAGTCTTGAGCTGTCAGCAGAACTTAGCCTCATTTGAGTTGTACTGGTTTTACGGACACACAGAATACAACAGTTATGGAGTATTCAAAGTCAGTACTAAGAGAAAAGTTTTTGAGGCTGAACAGGGTCAGAGTCTCCGAGGGGAGCAAAAGTTGGTGATGTGAATTTGTGAAAAGGAGAAGCCCAAGAAAGATGCAGTGGAGACTGTAGGAAGCTAGAGATGCTAGGAACACTGAATGCCTGTCAAAGAAAGCTGAGGGCACTGAGTGGCTCTTGCCCAAGTGAGAACTCATGTGTGCCACCATGGCAGGGTCATAGAGGCAGAGATTATTGAACCCACTGGAGAAGATAAGATACCACCATAATCCTTGGATGCTAGACATGGAGCTACAGGTTTAGTGCTCAACCTTCTAAGTTTTGTTCTGTTTTTTTTCCCTTTTATTGATTGTTTAAATTCAGACAACATATTTTATTGTATTTACATCTCCTACCCTATCTGCTCCCCGTTTACTATCCCCTGCCATGTCTACACAGATTTTTTTTCCAGCTTAAGCTTACTTAGTATTTGTGCATGCTGATACCATTGCTGATAGTTCATATGAGTCAATCCCTAGCCATCTAGAAACTATTTCCTCGTGGTCATCCATCACCTCTGTGTTTGAAATCTTTCTGCTTTCTCTTACACAATGATCCCTGAGCCTTTGGAGAGAGAAATTGATTATAGTGTCCATTTAGGATAATAAGCCCTCTGAAGTCTCTTACTCTCTGCATTTTGGCCAGTTCTGGTTAATCTGTTAATAACCATCTGCTCCACAAGGAAACTTCTGTGGTGAGGATTGAAGATACTTTAGTGTTGTGGAAATAACAGTCATTAAGAGTCGGGGTGGTTGGCGCAGGCCTTTAATCCTAGCCCTTGGGAGGCAGAGGCAGGCGGATCTTTGTGAGTTCAAGGCCAGCCTGGTCTACAGGTGAGTTCCAGGCCAGCTGGGGCTACAGGGAGACCCTGCTCGAAAAGACCAAAAAAAAAAAAAAAAAAAAAAAAAAGAGTCAGTTTAATACTAATCATATTAGTTCTTTCCTATGTCCTGTGACCTGTATAACCCCAGGTCCTCTAATCTTGATATCAATGTCAGGGATGGATTCCATCTTATGAAGTGGATCCTAAATCTGTTTAAAAAGTGATTGGCTACTCCCATAATATTCATGCCACTATTGCACCAGAGGTCACATCTTGCCAGGCCAGCTGTTGAAACCCACAGAATTCACAGCTTTGTAAGTTATTTTTTTCCTTCTGGTAGCATACATAGCACCTTCTTTTGCTTTTAATTTTGCTTGCTTTTAATTGAGCCTTTCCTTATTACCTTCCAATTCCTGTCCTTTGTAGTGAGAACATTCACTCTGTGTCATTTTGTTTTGGAAGTATGTAATTTGATTTTACAGAGATTCATAAGTAAGAGATCGTCTTATACCCTTTTGCATTGGCAAATTCCCCTCCATAAGTGTAGAAGTGATATTTATAGCAAAAAAACTGCTGCTACCCCAAATTTATAATTAATAATATATATATTTATATATCTATATATATCCTTAATAAATTACATATATAATATACTTTTCTGTGCATCGGCCATGTGTCATAACAAACCAAATGAAAATAAAACTTTGACAGTTCAGATAGAATGGGTAAGGTGGTTCCAGTTACTATTTGGATGACCATTGAAGTTGTAAAACCTTAACAATGAAAAAATCTTGAACACTAAATATTTCCAGAGAGGCTAGGAAGAAAGTAATTTCACAAACACCTCAGTTTTGCCACATTTACTGCTGAGTCCTTATCTGACTCGGGGACAACAAAAATGGACTTTGTCCAGTATTTTCACCTACATTATCCCTAAGTCCAAAATTCAAAGAGCAAAACCATAAAAGGGCTCATTCAGCCAGATTCTCTCAGCAACTTAGCTCAGGCCGGTGGCTCCTACCCCATAAAACTTTTAATCTTCTTGTGTCCCCGCTGCATCATATTCAATCTAGATTTCTCCATAATCTAGTCTTTTAATACAATGCACAGTGAAACATAAAAGGGGATCAGAGAGTTGTTCTACAGCTCTAGGGCTGTCTGCATTTTATGAGGGCAATGTTGCCAGAAAGTATCAGCACTGGTAGAACCCTGAGGAGGGTTTAAAGTGGGCCTTTGACATTACGTCAACTGGGCATAACCTGAATTGTCTTCCAACACCTGTGTGCCTTGACTTTCTGCATTCTGAACAAGAAGACTTCTCACAGTAGCAAGATCCCATGAGCTTTATCCCATAGCTTCCAAATCAGGAAGCAGAATTCCATGGTGAACATTATCCAGGCAGAAAAGCATTTCTGAGCTGCTGCCACTACAAGCAGTCAAAGAAGTCCCAGTGGAAGGAAACCAATGACAATCCATGCCTCTGAGCAGGTCAGGCAGTGCTGGGAAATTCCAGGATCTGCCGTTGTATTTGAGGGTGGAAATTTATTGGTCCAGTGGGAAATAGGGTTGAAAGAGAGCTGATGGAATCCAGTTCCCAGTGGTATCTGAAGCTGTATTCTTAAAGACATTGGTACTACATCCTTCTTTGGAAGAGGCTTTCATCTTTGCACCTGGGGCAACCATACTTTTAGTATTTGAAAATTCGCATACATATGTAGAATGTGTCTTGGTCACATCCACCCCCAGTTCCTCCTTCCACAAAACATTCTATAGCAAGCACTACAATCTGTGAGACACGTGATGCCCAAAGCCAGATGTTATAGCAAGTCAGTGGTTGGGTAGGGATGCAAACTTTGGATCTATTTGACTTGAAAACTCATGCCGTTACAAATACTACCAACCACTCCTCATTCTCACCAGTTTCCAGGCAGAAGACTTCATTTTGTTTCTATAGAAGTGAATTCCCTCTCTGTGGGATCATCTGTATCATTATTTCACACCCACAACCAGATGTACACCTGGGAGATTGAAAGATGGCATGGAAATTCTTCAACTCTGTACTCTGGTTGTTACCTGGTCTCCTCATGATGTTTCTTGACATTTTTTGATCTTTGATTTATTCACTCTCCATTTACCCAAACAGTGATATAAAACATTTTCATTTTCTCAAGATACTTATTTCGTATCTTTCTCCCCTTATAAGGTGACCTTACATCCTGCATCATTTTTGGATTCTGAGAGGATTCCCTACTTAATTCTCAGCTCTCGCACACCCCATTCTTAAGCTGCTCAGTTCTTCTCTGATCCTCTCCCTTCTGCCCCTAAAGGACTCAACCCCATTACTTAGGACTGTTTTATCTTTGCTTTCAACCTCTCCTGTTTCATCTCCTTTGGTTTAGCAACCTGGTCAAGTCTCTCCCATGAAAAAAAAAACCCCAAATTTAGACCATTTCCTTAATAGTGTTCTCTTACTCTTGACCTAGCCCACTTCACTTATAAGTTAAATACCCTGAAATGATAGGACATAGTTCCTAAATAAAAATTTTCCTAACCAATCTCATCTTAAATCCTCAGAAATAGCTTCTACTTTAAACCCACCCATAAAACTGTGCAACAAAAGTCATTAACATTGTCCTTGTTGACATTTTAACAAAATATTTATTTTATATTAATATGTTTGATCTTCTACATAACTTGATATTTTATTATCCTAATTCAAATTCTATCTCTGCCTGTTTAGTCAGTTACTACCTCCTGCTTTTACTTTTCACTAAGTGTACTCTTTTCTTCTGCTTTACTCTTGTCTGCCAAACATTCCCCAAACATTGGTATTTCTTTTCAGTCTTCATCCTGAAAACACTGCTGCTACCAACTGAATCTCGAATGTCTTTCCAAGGCCGAAGTTTTAAGGCCTAGTCCCATCCTGTTGTGATATTGGAAGGTGGTTGTATTAGTCACTATTCTGTTGCTTTGATAAAATCACCATGACCAAGGGAACTTATAAAAGGAAGAGTCTATTTGAGCTTACGATTGAAGGTTCCAGGGAATTAGAGTCCATTGAGGTGGGGAAGCATGGTGGCTGGAGCTGGAGCTGGAGCAGAAAGCTGAGGTTCACATCTTCCAGTGAATACAAGAAGCAGAGAGAGCAACTGGAGACTGGCAAGGCTTGTTGAACTCTCTAAGCCCACCTCCAGTGACATACTACTTCCAGCAAGGCTACACTTTCTAAGACCTCCTAAAACAGCACCACCAACTGGGGACAAAATGTCTGAATGCTTGAAGCCTATGTGGGACATTCTCATTTAAACCACCACAGTGGTGGAACTTGGATGTAGAATTCTATGGAAGAAAATGCAAAAATTACTGGGATTTTCTCATGGTACAATAGCCAAAGAATCATCATTTAACTGCTTTTTATCCTAAATACTTTATAAACCATTCCCACATCTAGTCTCTCCAGTATTCAGACACTTTCCCCTAACTTTTCTCTGAGATTCTCTTCTCACCCTCTTCTTATTCTATCCTACCCTGATGCTAATGTGAACCCGCCACTGAGTTGTTTTAAAATAACCTTGCCCTGGGCAGCTCGCTGCTGAAGGGCCAATTCCAACATCTCAAGATGGCAGGTGCAGCTCGCCATGGTAACAAGCAGAGGCTGGCACTCACCTTGCCTCCGACTTCCACCCCCTGTCTGTGGAGTACTCCAAGGAGAGCACACACAAGTGCTTCCCCTTCTCCTCTGACACAAAATTTGAACATGTATTAACCAGCAGCAAGGTGATGCAATCCCATCCAATTTTCACAGATAATATCCAGGGTGGAAATGTTTCCAAACCACAGCTGAAAGACACATGTGGTTTTATTCGGCATGAAATTCAGCAAGTAATTAATACTTGACTCTGTCATGCTCCTGGAAGTTAGCTATCTTATAGTTTGAAGGAGTGAGGGTGAGACCCTCCTGGTCTGTACTGACTCCCTCTGGGCCAGCGGCGGGGGGGGGGGGACAATGCCTTTTATACCCACTCTGGGGCTCATATAACTTGTGCTGGCTGCTTCTTGTGGTTCATGGAGATGTGTGGGAGATTCTGAATGGCTACAGAGAGTATACTGAATCAGGGGCCATCTGGATTTGGTTCTGAGATTGATTTCTCTCTAATCCTCTCCAGAAACTGTTCACTGCTAAAGACATCCTAGAAGAATATATGAAACCATGGTGAAGGTTTTATATTATACCAAAGATGAAGCTTTCTTCTAGGTTTGCATCATACTGAAGCTGGGATTACCACTGTCGCAAACGCAGAAATACTGGGGACTTTAGTAAAACATACACAAGAAGCTCTTAGCTGGAGATCCCTTCAGTGGGGCTCCTTTCCTTTCTGTCTTTCCCTCTGTCCTCTCTCTCATTGGACATCATCACTTCTCACTTGTTCCTACCTTCAATGTTTCTCCAATTCCACTTGATCACTGACATCAGTAAATTTTAGCAATGTTTGCCTTAAAATTACATTTTCCCTTTCAATATCTTGGAGACAGAGATATCTTCCAGAAACAGAGAAGGTATAGATTTTCCCCTCCAAGAAAATAAGTTGAAGTTTTGCCTTAGTTTACAAAGCTCATGGACTAGTCTTCTCCAAACAATGTACATCAAATGTCCATAAGTTCTAACAAGACTTTAAGACAACAGCTATTATACATCCATAGAGACTTTTCACACACTACTCTCTCTTTTTCCTGTCTGTCTTCAAGTTGACTTTGTAAGTAATTTTTGATTGCCCATGTTCTACTTTGGGTGATGTCCTGAACTACATTTGGCTCTGCATTTACCACAGCAGTTTGCCCAATCCCATGGGCCATTGCATCCTACCACACAATATTACAGGAAGTGTGGTCCACCAGCATAGTGATGCTCTTATAGTAGCTCAGTGAGCAGACACTCAGAACACTCTCCCAGATGAAATTCTGAGATGGTTCCTCGACACACTAGTTTCAAATTATATCTCTGCACATATTTACTTGTTGGGTATATAGACACCACAGAGAAAAGCGGTATCTTTGACCCAAGCAGACAAGAGCAGATGTTCCCCTAGGAATGGGGGCAGCTGCTGGGCTGGAATCATTTGGCAGTGCAGAGGGACTGTGTAGGGTATCTGCCAGCACCCTTTGCAGAGCGTCATAGACACCGGCAGACAGCCAACGCAGAGGTCACTGTAATCCGAGACAGCCATTGGAGCTAAGCAATGGAAGCAGATTCACTCTTTTTGGATGAGCCAGCTATCCCTGAGCTCTTCCTAGGTCAGGTGCTAGAACAGATGCTCAGACACAGTAGTAAAACCATCATGGAAGTCCCCGTGTGGTGGGTATTACAAATAAGGGGTGTGTGATAGTTAGTCTCGATTGTTAACTTGATTGGATTGAGGTGTGCCCGGGGGGGGGGGGACACAAAGCACACCTCTGGAGATATCTGTTATGGCTTTCCAAGGGAAGAGCGTCCCTGAACGTGGTCACCAGTCCCATCGGCTTGCATCCCAGATAGCATAATAAGGGGAATACTGCAATTTCTCCCTTTAGCTGGGGTCTCCCCTCTCCTCTCTTTTATCTGCCCACCCCCTGCCCCCTTAAGTCATCTTGCTGTGTGGTGTTCTGCTCTGCTCTATTGTACTCACTACCATGGACTGAAAATGCCCAAACATATCTTTCCTCTCTTATACTGTCCATATAAGGCATTTCTATCACAGTGACTAAAAGACTAACAGTGTGACTGTTGATCCACAGAGGTAAGAACAGTATAGAATCTAGAGAGGGCTTAGGAAGAGAGCACAGACTTGGTTTTGGAGTCTAATGTATTGTTCAGAGAATGTTCTCTCAGGGTAGGGTCATCAATGCTGATGTGTAAAAAGTGATTAGGGGTGTGTGTGTATGTGTGTGAGAGAGAGAGAGAGAGAGAGAATGCATACAAGCACAGCTGCTGGAAGTGAAAGGAGAGGCAGTAAAGAAAGTACCAGATCCAGCTGTGGGGCTGGAGAGATGGCTTATGGGTTAAGAACACTGGCTATTCTTGCAGAAGACTGGGCTCAAATACCAACACCCTTGTGGCCGCTAACAACCATCCAAAACTCCAGTTCCAGGGGATATGATGCCCTCTTCTGTCCTCTGAAGGCACTGTATGGCAAGGGTACATTAATATACATGCAGTCATAACACATAAAATAAAAGTAAAGAAAAATTTTAAAAAAGGAAAAGAAAGTGCCGGATGAATAGTAGAGACCTGTGGGCCTCCTGGTGGGGAGCTGCGGACCGGGAGGCTGGCATTTCCCACTCATGATGTAAGGCAGGAGGACCAAACATTAACAGCTTCTGACAGCAATAAGAACTTCACACTGTGCAACGAAGGACTTTGTGTAAAACACGGTGTGATTAAAGCAGGTGTGAGTCCAGTAGTGTGCTGCCAGAAACCTGCCCTTAGAGTCATCAGCTGCACTGGAGCGCAGCGCGAGGAGCGGCTTGTTCCCTTTACACAAGGGTCCCTCCTTCCCTAACAGAGAAGCAAGGAATGACATCCTTTGAGCTCCCTTCCTTCCCCTGACTGTGCTTGAGAACAGCTTCGTGATGCCCAGAACTGACCACCAGAGTGTGTTCAGCAAGTAAACGCCGTTGCCAGTTTGCCAAATCTAGTACTTGTGTAGAGCTTAGCTTTCCTTGGGTTTCCGCAGCTGGCTTTCCAGTGAACTAGGCAGAGCCCTCTGAAGGCCTGGAATTTGATCTCATACAGGCTCCTAGGCAAAGTCCAACCTGGATATCTACCTGTTAACATGACCTTTTAGCAATGTTTACCGAAGTACCCAATGCTGACTACTCATAAGCTCTGAAAATTACTTTTGTTCAGAGATCCTTGGTTTGCAATGCAAGCGGTTGCCAAGAGGCCAGTGGATGGGGGACTAGCTGGTTATACCCACGTGGGAAATAACCAAATTGCTGAACATACTGAAAGTCTCTTGGAAGCAGAACAGGTGGGCTTGCTTTGGGAAAACGTAAAACAGCAAACTTTTCTTTTTTTTTTTTTTTTGGTCTTTTCGAGACAGGGTCTCCCTGTAGCCCCAGCTGTCCTGGAACTCACTCTGTAGACCAGGCTGGCCTTGAACTCACAAAGATCCGCCTGCCTCTGCCTCCCAAGTGCTAGGATTAAAGGCGTGCACCACAGCTTTTCAACAAGTTTAGCCTGTTGGCCTTGAGCACTTGGCTCTTCTTTTGTTTGAGATCCTAGTGGACCACACACAAAGCCCACCATTCACTTATTTGCCCCCAAGCTCCGTGGGGATGAAACTGGCAAACAACTCTTTCCTCCAGGGAATCTCCCCCTTACCTTGGCGCTGCAGCTGCAGAGCTCTTAATGCAGGGTATTCAGGAACAGCGCCTGCCCTTGAGCGAGAGCAGAAGGGGCCTGGGCCTTACAGGCCCCCTGGGCTCTGCAGCACAATAGAGTGACCTGCTGACCCTCGCGTGGGGCAAAATCCAGCCAGAGCAGCTGATTGGTAGTATTGGTAGTAATAGCTCCTTGGTGCTGACCATAAGCAAGCTCTGGAAATGACTGAGAAATCCGGTCATTCGGTTTGCAGGCACTTAGAAACCACTGGTATTTTGCTGAGCACCTCTCTACTTTTCCCTCCAGTGTGTAAGTCCTGGCTGACAGTGGTTAAATGGGTTTCTGAGGCCTTGTGCACTGCCTACCTATGAGCCGTGTTGGAAAACAGCCTTTCATGAGGAAGGTTCCGGTCCTGTGATCCCTGGGTGAGTGTTTGAGGGCATTAGGATTATCTTGGTCAGAAAGCTGAAGGAACATGTTTGTCCTGCTTCAGTTCTGAAAGCATTAATGTAAAGCAGTCTGAGTATAGGAATAAACCTCCAGGGGTTGATGTCTGCTCCTCCAAGCCAAACTTTATACTGAATCTAGTAACCTGGGAGCATTGCTCCCCACAAATCCCCTGTCAGGCAGACAGACCCCTTCCCTCTGGAGAATTTACTCTTCCTTGTCTCATAGATCAGACTGAGGAAATTTGCAAAGTTTTGCAGGCTCCTGTCCATGAACATTTTCAGAAAAGAAATGGAATTTAAAAAAAAATTTTTGTGATTTTCTTACAATTCAATTAAATAGTTTAGAGATCTGCTCTCCTATCCTCACCTCTCTTTACTGCCCTCATCCAATTTAATGTTCTCTAACATATGTATGTTTATATATGTGCATATATGTGTGTGTATATATATACATATATATACATATATATATATATATATATATATATACATATATATACATACATATATATATATGTGTGTGTGTGTGTGTGTGTGTGTGTGTGTGTGTGTGTGTGTATAAAATGCACTTCAGTGTGGATCTATCCATGGAGAGCCTGGTTAATCTACCAAGAGTCCCACCCTGTAAACCACTATCTTTTCTCCTCCCAGCAGCCTTTGGTTGCCAGAAGTTCCCTGGGTTGGGTTGGGCTGGGATTTCTTAGCCACTTCCCCGTGTCTATGCTTGGAGTTTGTTCAGTTTGAGCTTGCATGGGACTCGTGTTGCTGTCACCACTGCTGTGACTCGTGTGTGCTGAAACCACTGCCGTGACTAGTGTGTGCTGTCACCACTGCCGTGACTCGTGTGTGCTGTCGCCACTGCCGTGACTCGTGTGCTGTCGCCACTGCCGTGACTCGTGTATGCTGTCGCCATTGCCGTGACTCGTGTGCTGTCGCCATTGCCGTGACTCGTGTGCTGTCGCCACTGCCGTGACTCGTGTGTGCTGTCGCCACTGCCGTGACTCATGTGTGCTGTCGCCACTGCCGTGACTCATGTGTGCTGTCGCCACTGCCGTGACTCATGTGTGCTGTCACTACTGCTGTGACTCGTGTGTGCTGTCACCACTGCTGTGACTTGTGTTGGTGTCGCCACTGCTGTGACTCATGTGTGCTGTCACCATTGTTGTGACTCGTGTGTGCTGTCACCACTGCTGTGACTCATGTGTGCTGTCACCACTGCTGTGAGTCATGTGTGCTGTCACCACTGCTGTGAGTCGTGTGTGCTGTCACCACTGCTGTGAGTCGTGTGTGCTGTCACCACTGCTGTGACTCATGTGTGCTGTCACCACTGCTGTGACTCGTGTGTGCTGTCGCCACTGCCGTGACTCGTGTGTGCTGTCGCCACTGCTGTGACTCGTGTGCTGTCGCCACTGCTGTGACTCATGTGTGCTGTTGCCATTGCTGTGACTTGTGTTGGTGTCACCACTGCTGTGACTCATGTGTGCTGTCACCATTGCTGTGACTCGTGTGTGCTGTCACCACTGCTGTGACTCATGTGTGCTGTCACCACTGCTGTGACTCGTGTGTGCTGTCACCACTGCTGTGACTCATGTGTGCTGTCACCACTGCTGTGAGTCGTGCACTGTCACCACTGCTGTGACTCGTGTGTGCTGTCACCACTGCTGTGACTCGTGTGCTGTCACCACTGCTGTGACTCGTGTGTGCTGTCACCACTGCTGTGACTCGTGTGCTGTCACCACTGCTGTGACTTGTGTGCTGTCACCACTGCTGTGACTCGTGTGTGCTGTCACCATTTCTGTGAGTCGTGTGCTGTCACCATTGCTGTGATTCATGTGTGCTGTCACCATTGCTGTGACTCGTGTGTGCTGTCACCACTGCTGTGACTCGGGTGCTGTCACCATTGCTGTGACTCATGTTGCTGTCACCAGTGCTGTGACTCGTGTGCTGTCACCACTGCTGTGACTCGTGTGCTGTCACCACTGCTGTAAGTCGTGTGCTGTCACCACTGCTGTGACTCGTGTGTGCTGTCACTATTGCTGTGACACGTGTGTGCTGTCGCCACTGCTGTGAGTCGTGTGCTGTCACCACTGCTGTGAGTCGTGTGCTGTCACCACTGCTGTGAGTCGTGTGCTGTCACCACTGCTGTGACTCGTGTGTGCTGTCACCATTGCTGTGACACGTGTGTGCTGTCGCCACTGCTGTGAGTCGTGTGCTGTCACCACTGCTGTGACTCGTGTGCTGTCACCACTGCTGTGAGTCGTGTGCTGTCACCACTGCTGTGAGTCGTGTGCTGTCACCACTGCTGTGACTCGTGTGTGCTGTCACCATTGCTGTGACACGTGTGTGCTGTCGCCACTGCTGTGAGTCGTGTGCTGTCACCACTGCTGTGAGTCTTGTGCTGTCACCAGTGCTGTGAGTCGTGTGCTGTCACCATTGCTGTGAGTCGTGTGCTGTCACCATTGCTGTGACTCATGTGTGCTGTCACCACTGCTGTGACTCGGGTGCTGTCACCATTGCTGTGACTCATGTTGCTGTCACCAGTTCTGTGACTAGTGTGTGCTATCACCACTGCTGTGACTCGTGTGCTGTCACCACTGCTGTGAGTTGTGTTGCTGTCACCATTGCTGTGACTAGTGTGTGCTGTCACCATTGCTGTGAATTGTGCTGTCACCATTGCTGTGACATTGCTGATATCCGTCCTATGGAGCAGACCTTAAGTCCAGTTAGAGAGTGGTTGGCCACTCCTGTAATATCTGAGTGACTACTGCACCAGTGGGCACACCTTGCCAGGCCAGTTGTTTTTGCTACAGGTTCACAGCTGGGTAAGGTTGATTGCTGTTTTTCCTTCCAGTACCATGCTTAGCACCTTATAGCACTTGAATGATAGTCAAAGAGATGAGGCTCTGAAGTTAGCCCCACTTGATTTCTCCTTGTCTGTTCTACAGCTCACATGCATAGTGTCTTCAGCAGTAAGACCTTACCACTAAGATCTGGTGGGTTACCAAGACCAGGGGAAGGGTAATATTTGAAGGTTCATGGGATCCTGGTCCACAGTTTGATTTCTCCTTGTCTGTTCTACAGCTCATGTGCATAGTGTCTTCAGCAGCAGGACCTTACCACTAAGATCTGGTGGGTTACCAAGACTGGGGGCATGGGCAATATTGTTTGAGGGTTCATGGGATCCTGGTCCACAGCTTCTAGAAAGGAAGTCCATTTCTGTCACCAAGGTCTTTTTCTAGCCTATCATGACTAGAAGAGACAATGTCTCCCTGTTATGAGATAGATCCTTTTAATATCTTTTTATAATGTTTTTACCTTAAAAATCCTCTCTACTGGTAGGTTTCCATACGGCTTTTTCTGAAGGCCTCTAAAGTTACTTACACCTTCCCATCCTCCCTTTTCTGCCCTGCCCCCCCCCATTCCCACCCCATTTAACTCTTCCTACTCTAGAGTTCCCCTTTCCCTCTTCATATCACTGCTTTCCACCCCTCCGAAGAACCGCCCCCATGCCCATTCATTAAAGAAACAGATTTTTGAGACTGAACAGGGAGTAGAGGTCATTCAGACTGACCATCCCTGGCATCCCTGAGATCTTCTGATCGAGAGCCCAGAAGGACACTCCCGGGTGATTCGCTGAGTCCTGGAAACTGGGCCTCCTCTTCCAGGGAGCAGCTCATCACACATCCCATACCTGGACCACCTCCATAAGCTTCACCACACCTCGTAAGTAGGGTTCATGAATGATCCATAAACATATTCTTTTGTTAGTATGATTAGATTATTTATTTATTTAGTGTGATTGTCTGTGAGGGGGGGTACATAAATACCATAGTGGAAATAGGTTCTCTCCTTCTACCATGCGGGTCTGTGAAGCAAGCTTAGATCTCTAGGCTTGATGGCAGACTCTTTCACCCACAAAGCCGCTGTGTCCAGCCCCATTTAAGTGGATTCTATTCCTAAGCTTTCTCTCCCCGGTCCTATGATTATGAGGTTGATTATTTAGGTCTGATATCAGCATCTCTTTTTAAGTCTATAATGAGCATCTTTTATACAATTCATTACAGTATTTGATTCTAGATCGAGGTCAGCTAATGATGCCTATAGATCACATTCAATCAACATTTATTTGGTACTGCTTATGATCTAAAATTTGATTTCACATTTGTAAATGGAGAAAAAAAAGATAAATGTTTTCAGATTTGTACTTGGGGACATGATCACCCTGTTAATGACTTTGTTAGGCAGACATCCAGATATTTTGCCACATCTCACTTGTTCTTGCTGACTAATTAATTCTAAGAAAATCTGACCTAGATTCTTAGACACTGGTGTCCTTCTTTAATAGCATGTCAGATTTACACAGGACTTTGCTAAGACTTAACAGGATGTTCTCTAGCCAAAGCTGGAGAAACCTTCCTGTCCCAGTTACAGTAGCCTTTGGTGTTCTAACAGGTAGACATCACAGTCTTAGTGGATTAGTCACCAAAAAGTTTGTTTCATTCCATTCATAATTCCTTTTAAAATAATGTTTTAGGACTGAAGACTGCTGACTGCTCTTGCAGAGTACCCAGGTTTGATCCCCAGCACCCACATGGCGGCTGAAAACCGTCTTTAACTCCAGTTCCAGGGGAATCCAACACCCTCTTCTGACCTCCGCAGCATTGCATGACATGGGTGCACAGACCTGCATGCAGACAGTACATTCATACACATACAAAAAATAAATTAAAAAATAAAATAAAATAATGTTTTATCAATTCTTTGGGAATTTCTTACAATGTATTTTGACCATGTTCAGAATCCCTCCCCATCTCCTCCCAGATCTATTCCCACCTCCTTATCCCCCCTCACTTCATGCCCTCTATTTTTAAAGGCCTATTGAGTCTAATATGAGTTCTCCAAATGCATATGTGGTCCATCCATTGGAACATGGTCATCCTACCTGATATCATACACACTCTTAAAGAAAACTAACTCTTTTTCTCTCTTCCAGCAGCCATCGATGGCCAATAGTTCCCAGCTAGGGCTGGGGCTTCTTCCCCACCTCCCCCATCCGTGCTGGAATTTTGCCTGGCTGGTCTTGCACAGGCTTTGTGCATTTTGTCACAGCTGTGTATATTCACATGTGCACCTGCCTTCTTGTGTCTGGTGAACAGCTTCTTTGTGGTCATCCACCACCTCTGGGTCTTCTGATTTTCTGTTCTCCTCTTCCATAGTGATCCCTGAGCTTTGGGAGGAGGGGGTATGATATAGATGTCCCATGTAGGGCTGAGTACACAGAAATCTTTATTCTCTGCCTGCTGAGCACTTGTGGGTCTCTGTATTAATCCCCATGTGCTGCAAGAAGAAGCTTGCTGGTGAGAATTGAGAGAGTGACTCTGCGGGTATAACAGTAAGTCACGTTGTTAGGAGTCATTTAATACTATGTCCATTTGGCAGAATAATAGGGGTGGGTCTTTCCTATGGCCTGCGATCTGTCTAGCCACAAGTTCTTGGCCTTGATAACAGTGCCAAGCATGAGCTTCATCCTGTGAAGCAGCCCTTGAAATGCAAGGATATAAAGGGGGGGGCGGAATAATTGTGTTCTAGTTTGCTTCTTCATTGCCATGACAAAACACGCTGACTAATATCAACTTGGAGAGGAAAGGGTTTATTCATCTTACATCTCCCAGGTCACAGTTCCTCACTTAGGGAGGTCAAAGTAGGAGCTCAGGGCAGAAACCTGGAGGCAGGAGCTAAAGCACGGGCCATGGAGGAAGGCTGCTTACTGGCTTGCTCAATTCATGAGGCTGGATATCTCAGCAGTCCCAGTCTAATGCCAAAGATTCTGGAAGATCTGCTAGTCCTCAGTCTATGCTGGAATCCGGGGAGTTGATCACAGCAGCAAGATGAACTTACCAGTGAGAGAGAAGGAAGCAGAAAAAAAAAGTGCAAGCTCCCTTCTACCATGGCTTCCATATTGGTTACCATCAGAAGGTAACACTCACATTTAGGGTGAGTCTTCCAGCTCTAAATGATCCAATCTTTATTTTAGTTAATCCCAAATCCAGTCAAGTTGACACCCAGGATTAACCATCACAAGTGGAATAGGAAGGATTAAGTGGGATGGAGAGTCGGGGGTTAGGGTAGAGAGGGATATGGGGCTGGACAACTAACACTAAAGGCCTTTTGAATAATGGAATTGTCAAATAGAAACCTACTGCTATAGAAGCTTTATAAAAATATGTACACTATAAAAAGTTTAAATGAAGTAAACCTATAATGGGTAGACAATGCCCTTACCAGACATCACAGGATAGCAAACAAAAGCCTAATGCTAGGAATGGGCTCCTTCCTTTGGAGTTGTTGACCAGAGAGACCCCACCAACTCTCAAACAATAATGGCTATTGTTCTGTATAAACTCTCAGTTATCCTCCAGAACCTGACAATAAAACCTTATGTCTGAAGACAGTGCATCTGTGAGTCAGAGAACGCATGTGGAGAAACCAAGCTGCTACTGACCCTGACGTTTCATCTCAACTGGTTAACTTGCACAGTGCTATAAGGTGCTACACAGGCTACTGGGTGAGAAAATTAACCATCAGTCTTGCCCAGCTGTGAACCCCATGAGCTTCCTTATGACTAGCCTGGCAAGATATATCCACTGGTGTAATAGTGGCAAAGAATTTTAGAGTATTCAGCTCATAATTCTTATAGGTTCCACCTGGTGGCATAGAGAATCAACCACCCATGACTCTCTTCTCCTAAGGCTTCAGGAGTAGAAGGATTCAGCACCCCCTTTTAGCCCCCTGTCATCTTTGCTAATGTCACTGATGAGGTGCAGTCACATGACTGTTAACAGAGATGGCATACTAGCCTGTTTGAAGACACATCTTGGCTGTGTTTGGTTTCAAAAGCCATAACCACATTTACAAATATCTTCATTGAGACATTTTTCCTCTCTCCTTGTTCCATCTTAAACACTGACAAGAAACAAATTTTTTAGATAAAAGCAGAAGATCTGTTTTTATAAAGCCAGATGTTCTGTTAAAAAGAAGTCACTTGTTAAGTGATTCTATTTCCTCTTAAAATTTTGTCCTAGCCATTTAATTTGGAGATAGCAGTGTCTTTCAATGAAGTGTACTTAGCGAGGACATGTGGTTTTAAGTGACAGAAAACCAATTTAAATCAACACAAACGAAAAGGGAATATCATACGAATGAGAAACTTAAGTAGCCAAAGTGTAGTAGAGCTCTTGCCTAGCATGAATTAGGTCCAAGGTTCAATCTCCAACACTACGAAAATAAAAGAGGCAAAATTAATACAAGCAAGACCAAACAAAGTACCTAAGCAGCCATAATCTTGGGAATTAGAATGGTAGCTTAAGAAATCTCTTTGTCTCTGTCTCTTGTGTTGTCACTTGTCTCCTGACTTCATTTTTCCATAGAAGACGCATACCAACAGTCCTATGCCAGCCTTCTATCCCCAAATGCTTTATCTTACATGGAGGTTAAGAATGCTGATTAGATTTCCGATCCCTACTGGCACCTAAACCAAGCCTGATGTCCACATGAATAAATTAATGGGCCATGCCCAGGCATGTCTACTGTATCTACACCTACTAGAGCACTCTATGGGGGGGACGGACATATGCTGGATACACAAAGACACTTCCTGTTCTCCACTCAGAGACAGTGGGAATAAAATAGAAAGTGAGATTTCTTTATTTTTGATGCAAGAGCCTCACATAGATTTTATTCACATTCCTTTCAATATACTTGCCAACACAAAATCTCTCTAGACCTAAAGCTTGGTTTTTCCTTTGAAAATCATTCTTCACATGTGGTTTTGATCTTGAATCAAGACCTTAGTGTGCAGCTCAGGCTGGCCATGCCTTCTGAGGGCTGGGACCCAAGTGCCACCCTGTGCTGCCAAAAATTAAGCTTAATTATTGTTGTTAATCTTTAAACTCTGTCTCTGTGTCTATGTCTGTATCTCTGTATGACTCTCTCTCTTTCCCCTTTCCTCCACATAACACACCTAGAGAACAGGTTTGCCAATGATAACATATAAAATACATTACATGCTATAACCAAGACACAAACAGTGCTACAAAAATTTGAAGTTAAAGAGAAATCCTTCGGCTAGAACTGGAAGAATGACTAGGATTCCAACTGGGAATCTGGGAGGGAAGCAGCACAGGAGCTGGGTAGTCCTTTCCAGCAAACAGTCTGAAAATTTTTCATGGTGGTCTTTATTGTAGTGTCAAGGCAGAGTGGAAGAGCTCCAACAAGTTTTGGGGGAAGTAGGAGTGTCTGGGTCTGGCTGAGGTCTATGAAGTCTAGGGTTTCAGGATACGTAAATTCTGGTATGACTGTGTGAAACTCAGTCTCATTTCCTTATCACCCTTCATTGTAGATTTGTTTTCTCTCATTAAATTCCAAGCTCCTTGAATCCTCAAGGGAAGAGACCCCTTTATAGGAAATCAGCTGTGTGCTGATGGTTTGTTAAGTCTTCATAAATCATGCAGGCCCTTCCATAAATCACACAGAGCTGCCTTCGCTCTGCGGCTGCGCTGCAGGTACCTCAGTGGGATGCTTCCCGGGAAAGCGTCTGCACCTCTGGGTCCTTCTCCTTCCGGACAGGCCTCTTCCTGTCTCCACTCTTCCTTCTGCTTCAGACCCACTACACTTACTAAAACAGGAAAGACTCTCTTATCAGTCACTTCTATGTGATGATGGATTGATTAATTGCAGGCTGAGTTAAAAACCAGTCATACAGATATAACCTGGTTCTCAACTATTCATTTGCATTTTAATCCTTTATCATCAATATGCAATGAAAGAGTATATTCCATGCTAAAAAGAATTCTAGATCTTAAGTAGCTTGCAGGGATATTTTAAAGAAGATGACGGTGAAATAGAAGAAAGGAAAGGAGGGCGAGATTTTTTTTAAAAAAAAAGCAAAGATAAGAGACTACATGTAAACTTGGAGAAAATCTAGAAGTAAAGGAGGCATATTGAACACCTGAAGATGCTGGTAAACTTTTTGTTGAATAAGTAAATGCTAAGTGAACAAATGAATGGATGTTAGCATGTGTATTTAGACAATAGGTAATTTTGACTTACAATTAGCAAGTTTCTTTAAGGTACAAAATAAATGGCATATTTTTATTCTATGACAACTAGGGTAAAACATCTACTCAGTAATAAGTCAAGATATATTTATTAAGATTGAGGGGCCATTTTTTATTTTTAGGAAATAGTTACAAAGAATCTTTTGAGACTGCAGACTGTCCATAACATAAGACAAATAAGAAAGCCCAAACCATATTCGTTTATGTCTATGCACACTGACATCCAGCCTTCTAGCTGAGCCATTTCTGCCCACTGGGTAAACATTCTGCGCACTAAGTATTTGAGGTTATAGAAGATTTCAGTCTTTATTTTATGGAACACTAAAGTCTTCTGAAAGTTCTGCCCAAGCCATAAAGAAGGGGATAAGAAATAAATGGATGGTACAAGCATAAATCTGTCCAGCACCAGCCTGCCACAGCCCGGCTTGCACAGCCCACAAAGCAGCCCTGATTTTACCTTTACCTGTTTTAGAGCTCTGTGTACATTTTTATTTAATAAAGAAAAAAATGTTAAATAATGCTGGACTTTAACTCTTGTTTAAGATATTTTTATCAAACAGTAGTATCTCACAAACAGCTTTGCAGTTTCTCACAATTAATATTTGTAAAATTAGGAACTCAAAAGAACACTGTCTTAAAGCATTTACAAGATGCTTTCACATAATTATCATGGATTGAAGATAGATTTAAACATGCTCTTAAATTTACTCTTAGCATATTTTAACATGCTTTCCAAAATAGTTGCAAAATCCTCCAGCTATGGCTGAGCAGATTTATTGAACTGGCACCTATTAAAGTGAATTTCTGAAAACATCTCTTTTTTTCCCAACTAGAATGGTGAGCCATATCTTGTGGTTTTGTGGGGGAGGAAGCGCTTTTCAATGAATGATCCTTTGGCTGTACTATAATTGAAAATTAGAAAATCTTATATTAATGAATAAGAAAGCATAGATACTCAATGGGTTGATAACAGTGGTCCCCTTACCTATAAGTGTTATATCCCAAGTCTCCCAGTAGACACCTGAAACTCCAAGTAGTACTTAACCTTGTGCATACCATGTGTTTTTCTATACATATATACTTATAAATTTTAATTTATAAACTATAAACAGTAAAAATAGCAACCAATAAAGTTCTAGCAATATATTGTAATAAATTTATAGTAATATACTCTTTTAAAATATCTTATATTGTATTTGCCCTTATGATAAAATAAGACGATTCATTGCCTATCTTGTGAGATAAAGTGAAGTAATTTATATGATATTGTACCATAGTATAGGCTACTATGCAAGTGACTACTTTAATACAACACAAACACTGTGATACCTTGACAGTCAATTGATCATTGAGATAGATAATAAGTGACTAGCAGGTAAATAGTACACATAGAATGGAAACACAGAGCAAAAGGAGGGTTCTCATGTTTATCAGGTCAGAGCAGGGCAGATGAGACTTAATCATGCTATTCAGGATGATGTGCAAATTAAAACTCAAATTGTCTATAAATTTAGCCGAAATGACTTCTGGTGACAAACAAGTGGATAAGGAGCAATTATATAATGTGAATTAAAAGTGTTTTTAGAACTGATGGCACATCATGCAAGGGAAGAATAAAGGCCAGCCTCTGAGTGTGTAGTCATGCTTATTTGTGGCACGTGATGAGACAGTGTTTCCTAGCTTGCCTGAAGTCAGATGGTATTATATGACTCATTCTGAACTCATGTGGGTTGATTCAGGGCTAAGTATTTAATTGCTAATGCAGGACCTTCCAGAGCTTTCTTTTCACATGACACGACTGTCAGATCTACGTGGTGACTACTTCCCAAACACTGAAGATCAGAGGCACTTGGGAACTGTAATGGATGTGTATTTATACAGCATGAATGAGAAATGAGCCATCGTGGTTTTAATATTTAAGGTCAATCCAGTTCATCAGTCTTACCTGATAGACTGTCTGAAAGAAAAGTTTATTTCAAACTGCTTGTAAGCAGCCTTCTTTTTCTAGGCAAATTGGAAAATATGGATGAGACTAGATCCCAGTCAAGGGTTAGGGAAGGACTGGAACACACACCTTTCAAAACAGAACAAACAAACAAACAGAAACCAAAAATAAACAAAAACTTGCTCTCATTCCCCAGGAGTCCATGGATCCTTAAATATGTCTCTGGGAGGTGGTGAAATACTCTATTTTAATTGGAAGCATATGACCTTGCAATCTCCCATCTTGAAGTTTTTAACTAGTGTATACCATATTTACTTAAAAACAAGACTGATTGAGGTTAAAAAATAATTCTTGTAATGTTTTTCATTTGAAAACAAATCTGAGAAATTTCCACAAAGCTTTATTTTTCCAACTTATTTTTTTTTTGTTACTTTGAAGGAAATGCAAAAGAAGGAAAAAATTCTCGAGAGCATCTGATCACTCCCAATCCCAGTTAGTCTTTAGATACCTGAATGATACATCCTAGAGTTTTGTCCAAGGTAGCTGATGGCTCTTAATATGCTTTATATAAGGAGTTGAGCTAGGGGCTGGAGAGATGGACTAGCGGTTAAGAGAGCCGACCGCTCTTACAGAGGACCTGGGTTCGATCCCCAGCACCCACATGGCGGCCGAGAACCGTCTGAAACTCCAATTCCAGGAGAACTCCAGTTCCAGGGGAATCCGACGCCCGCTTCTGACCTCCGAGGCATTGCACGACACGGGTGCACAGACTTGCATGCAGACAGTACATTCATACACATACAGAAATAAATAAAATTAATAAAAAAATTAAAAAAAATAAGGAGCTGAGCTAATGCATAATGGAAGTTATCATGATCCTGAGAACCACAGAGGGAACTTCCTTCCCAGAATGATTTATAAAGTCCACATGGCTACTAAGTCAATGGTGACTGCTAATAGAGCTCCAGCCCCTCGCCTCCCAACTCCTATTGTTACAGCAGTTCTAATGTCATTCCTATTGAACTGAGGTTTGGAAAAGTTATTTGATTTTTAAAAACATAGCAGTGAATTAGCATGGGCCCCAAACACAGGGTAGGACACATAAAACTTCCATATGACTCCATTAGTATTGGATCATAAATGCATCAATTTCTTGAATTCTATATTTCATGTCCCTTACCTAGTCTTATTGGGAAACACTGTCTATAATATTCTTTTTTAATTTTTTTAAATTTTATTTATTTTGTATGTGTATGAATGTACTGTCTGCATGTAGGTTTGTGCACTCATGTCATGTGGTGCCACAGAGGTCAGAAGAGGGTGTCGTATTCCCCTGGAACTGGAGTTAAGACAGTTCTTAGCTGCCATGTGGGTGCAGGGAATAGAACCCGGGTCCTCTGCAAGAGCAGTCTGGACTCTTAACCACTAGGCCAGCTCTCCAGACCATTTATAATATTCTTAAATCTGTCTTCCAATTAACCAAGTAGTCACTAAAGCTTTCATTTACTGGTTAAAAATGGGAGATAAATTATTTATTTAATGGTGCTTCTTTGAAAATTTTTAAACGTACAAATGCTGAATACCATGTCTATTTTATAATCTCACTCCAAGAGTACAGTAGCTAGGCATACAATACATATCAATACTTAATTAACTTCTATAATTATTCAATTTATCTTTGAAAAATAGAGTACTTGAAAAAGTAAGGTCCAAATATAGCTTTATTTTTAAGTTGAAGTATATATCTGTTTTTAACTTTGGGGTTTTATAAACTGAGAGCTTGGCATTTGTGCCTTAGAAAGTTCTAAAACTGAAGGTTGATGATGAAGATAATGTTCTCATACTGTTCGTTAATAGTAATTACTGGTGGATGTTGAGAAAGCAGACACCGCACTTGGTGGATGATAGTAATAGAATCCTAACACTTGACTTCCATGGACTTTCCCTGACACAATGACCCTTGCTCACCAGTAGCTATGCTAATGAATAAGTCAAGGATGCATTATCATTATTGTTGTAACAATGGTTCTGACACTAGAATGTTTCTGATGCTAGAATAGATTTAACTTAAACTGCAAAAGGAGAGATTTGGCCTTTCAAAGTTTGGTCATCTGCTAGAAAACTGGGTGAGTGAATAATATTAATTTAATATTTTTTATGAGTTTCTCTTTGAAGCCATATGGAATTATGAGAATTTAACCAATCAAGGATTTAGTAACAAGAGTCAAGTTGAAGTAAAGGAGCAATGTCAGGCATGAACAGCAACAATAAAATTTGGGGAAAAACTAAATGTCATTTGTTTACTTTGTGTGTGTGTGTGTGTGTGTGTGTGTGTGTGTGTGTGTGTACTTGTGTGTGTGTTCATGCACATGCTATGTATAGTGCATATGTGAGGGTCAGAGGATAACTTGCAAGTGTCAGCTCTTTTCTTCCACCCTGTTAGTCCCAGGGATTGAAGTCATGTCATCAGGTTTAGTGGCAAATGCCTTTACCCATCAGCCACTTCAGCAGTCCTGGAATTCTTTTAAACATGATGGGCCCTTCTGCATACCACCTGTGCTCATTGTGTTACCCACATTCATGGATAGTTCTACACTCTTCTATGTGGAGGAAGACTGCATCATGCATGGCCTTTGGTGGGTTCAGGAAGGAAGATTTTTAAAGCAAGGTGAAACAATGTTTTAATAGTTCTCTAACATCAAGTAAATAGAAGAATTTATGAGAGATGGCTCAGTGGTTAAGAGCACTGGATGCTCTTGCAGAGGACCTGGATTCAGTTCCCAGAACCCATCTGGAGGCTAATAACTATCTATAACTCCAGTTCCAGGGGATCTAACACTCTCTTCTGACCTCCACAGGTATTGCACAAGATGGTTGCACTTACAAGCATTCAGGCAATGCACTCATACACATAAAATTAAAAAATAATAAAGTACTTTAAAAATAATTAAAAATTGATTAATAGTGTGTACAAGAAAGAGTCTGGTTGGCTTTATAAAATAAGTGAGAGGCAGTGAAGTAAATGTACACTGGTAGATTTTCTGTCAGTATACCAGATCTACTCCTGTGGATGTTCACAGTTCTATAAAACAGTAGATGAAAATACATATTAATTTTTTAAAAGCAAGACTTATTTTTCAAATTTATGCTTTATTTATTTATTCTTATTTATTTTGGGGGTTATTTTTGAGACGGGATCTCTTTAGTCCCAGATGGCCTGGAGCGCAGCTCGCTCTATAGACCAGGCTGGCCTTGAACTCATAAAGATCTGCTTGCCTCTGCCTCCCAAGTGCTGGGATGAAAGGCGTGCGCCACCATGCCTGGCACTAAAGAAGGTTCTCATTCACCATGTGGGTGCTGGGATTCAAACCCAGGTCCTCTGCAAGAGCAGTCAGTACTCTTAACTGCTGAGCCATCTCTCCAACCCCACATATTAATTTTTTAAAATAAGTGGATTTGAACTAATTAAACAGTATATGAAAATACATATTTTTAAAAGTAAGTGGATTTGTCATTTTGGACTCTAGTCTGTTCAGGTTGTTTCCCTTCATGGGTTGACAGCTTTTCCAGTGATAGCTTTTTAGTCATACTAACAAAGCACAAGCAATTGGATGTACAGGCATTTAAGCAGTATTAATTATTATGTCAAGCTAAGCTGTGAGCCTAGACACAGATGCTTGGATGGTATGCTAATCCACAAACTGTGGTTTCTCTATAAAGGGTGACAAGTTCTTATTGTGGCTTATAACATCTCCTAACCACTAGAGGACATAAGCTTGTGGCATCCACTGTGAGTTATTCCCCCAAGGAGAGAGCTAATAGCCAATTAGATTTGGGATATATATAGACACTTGGCTGCCACTGTTGCACAGTATCTCCAGGCTGTTGAGGTGTAGCTGATACTGATGGAGGAGTCTTGCTTGTCTCAGGGAGACCAATATTTTGCTGTATTGCTTTAGTGGCCTTTGGTAACACTCTCTGGCATTTCAGAGGCCAGTTGTATGCTAGCAAGTGACGTCTTATAACATTTTTTCATGCTCATACCATGTCTTCCACAACAGGGACTTACTGCCTTTCTCCTTGAATATATCCCACTTATAGGCAAAAGGCCTTTATAATTGGGGGGGGGGTGGTGTTGAATCACCTAGCCAACATCTCCTAGGCAGAATTCATTGCTGATGTCAGAGCTTCCCTGTAGTAATATATTTTGCTTAACTACACAGCTTATAAACACTTTGGCTCTAGATAGAGAATTATCCTTTCACAGTTCCTATGCCTATCAGTCAATTAAAAAAGGATAGTTATACCTGTTTTATAGGAAATTACCACTATAACAATTGGCTCTAATTTACAGTTAGGGAATGATTTCATTTCCATCATGTTTTTCTTTTTCCTATAAAGGGGAGAGGTAGGAAGGTTTCTCAGTATCTGGAAGGTAAACTTCATTAGGGCCCATTATAAACAGTTAACCCCAATAGTATTCAGAGAGATGCTCAGTGTCTGTGACTCAGGCAGTCTGAGGTTCCTCTTTCTTTAATGTTCAGATGGGTCAGCCTCTCTGCTGGCATTTCCCAGTCCATCCTGCACAGCCATAAGTTGTGTTTTCAGGCATTTAGATTGGTGATTTTTACCTGTGGGAACATAAAATTCTCCTCCCATTGTTAGTTTCAAGATCTCAAAAATTGAAAATTTATCAATAGGACAACTCCAAAGAAAGTAGACTGTTTTCTTCTCACCCACTTGTGCCCCTTTCCCAAAGCCCAGGGAACAAATTGAGGAAGAGGAGGTGTGGAAGAATTTAAGGGCTGCAGAGAGATAGGGGTGAATCATGAGACTACAGCAATATAGTCTGGACTCCTAATTGATCAACATGCCTGTGCATACAAGCTTTTCCAACTGGACTATGGGAACCTTGGGTTGTTCAAAATTTGGACATAGATACTTGCAAAATGCAAGTATCTATTGTATGGCAAACTGAGCAACATCAATGTTATCTGAAAACAACTGTGTTCTTATATTGTAGAATCCCTTAAAATAAACAAATAATAATAAAAAAAACAAATAAAAAAAAGTAAGTGGATTTTAACTAATTAAACAGTATATGGAAATGCATACTAATCTTTAAAAGTAAGTGGATTTGAATGAATTGTTTATTAACTCATCACATATCTTTCAATGTTAATTGTGATTATTTTCAACAATTTATTAAACACTTGAAATCTATCAGACATTACACTATGCATTTTTTTCTTGAGGCAGGCTCTCAGTATGTATCCCAGGCTGGCCTTGAACTTGTGATATTCTTGCTCTACCTTTAGAGTACTAGGATTACAGGCATGCATACCACATTGAGGTAGCAGTTATATATTAGCCTCATTTGGTAAAAGAAGGAACAGAAATGCCGACACAATAGTTAAATGCTGCAAATAGTTAAATGGGGATATAATTCACAGGTAGAATGCTTGTCTTGCAAGTGTAAGGATTTGAGTTGACTTCCTATCAAAATGAAGGAAGGAATAAACGAGTAAATAAAAAATGAGTAAGAAATATTAAACTGAGATTAGAAACTGCATCCACCTGAATTCAAATGATGGTTTTGAAAGTGCATGCTTGGCTTTGTACAGAAATTAATTCAAAATGGATCAAAGACTTTAATATAAGACCTGAAACTCAGCAACTGTTAGAGGAAAACACTTCAAGATATAGGCATGGGCAAGGATTTTCTGAAAAGGATTGTAGTCAGAAATAATGCCAAGAATTGACAAATGAGATTGTATGAAATTAAAAACTTCTGCACAGCAAAGAAAACAAATAAAGAGACACTGTACAGAATGAGAAAAATCTTCTTAAATTATACATCAGATAGAAGATTAATATCTAGAATATTTAAAAGATTCAAATGCTACCCAAATTTTGAACAATCTAATCAATAAATGGAGTAAGGAAATGAAAAGAAAACACTCAGAAGGTTGGTACAAATGACCAAGAAACATATGTGAAAAAATGTTCAGCATACTTAATCATCAGGGAAATACAAATTAAACTATATTTAAATTCCATCTCACCCCAGTCAGAATACCTATCATTCAGAAAACACATAACAACAAATGCTAGGAAGGATGTGGGGAAAGGGGAACCCTTCTAACCTGCTGCTGGGAATGTAAATTAGCCCAGTTAGTGTAGAAGTCTGTGTGAGGGGTCCAAAACAACAAAAACTAAAAGTAAAAACTAAAAGTAGAACTACCATATGGCTGAGTTATACAACTCTGAATATATAGCTGGCAAACTCTTGAAGAAATACACCACATACCTGTACAGCCATTGGTCATGACAGCATGATTCACAGTAGCCAAGTTACAGAATTAACTTATGTGTTCATCAACAAATGAATCGATAAAGAAATGTGGTACATATACACAGCGGAGTTTTATTCAGCCATAAAGGATAATGAAATTATGTTATTTACAAGGAAATGGATATAACCTGATATCATCACATTAAGTGAATTGGGCTAGTCTCAAAAAGACAAATATAATATGTATGCATAATCACCATCTATACTCTTACAAGCAACCCTAATTATGCAAGTCACAAAAAAATAAACAAGAAAAGTCATGAAAGTAGGAGAAGGACTTATTGAGAAGTGGCTCATCAGGATTGGGAGATGGATGAGGCATGGTAAAAGGGAAGTGAGAATGACCAAAATATATATATATATATATATATATATATATATATATATATATTTTATATATGTGTGTGTGTGCGTGCATGTGAATGAATGAAAGTGTCAAAATTTTAAAAACAAAAAACAAACATAAAGCATCATATTTTCTTTCATGTCTGGATTGTGTGTGTGGGGTGTTTGTGGGTGTGGCCAGAGGGACTGGGAGATGAAGGGAAGGCAGGAGGGGGGTGGACAAGCGTTCAAAGTACATGATATACTTGAAAGAGAGATTGTCTTTATGGAAGCCAGCACAATGAATACACTGCAGTAAAAAAAAATGAAGTTCTTATCTGCCAGCGGGAATAGCGGCACCAAGAATAAATGTGTGAAGCAGTTAAGAGCTTGTTTGTTTCCCTTCAATATTCTTTTTTAACATGATTAGAGGGTTGAGTAGGCAAATGGTACCCATGTCGTGCAATGCTCCTAGAGGTCAGAAGAGGGCATTGGATTCCCCTGGAACTTGAACTGGAGTTATGGACAGTTGTTAGCTGCCATGTGGGTGCTGGGAATCCAACCCCAGTTCTCTTAACCACTGAGCCACCTCTCCTGCCTCTGTCCATGAGCTTTCTCAAAGCATAGACAGTGGGTTCTCCTCACCAAAGTTTCCAGGGAGTTCCCTCTGTCTACAGATAAGCACATGTACACACACACACACACACACACATATGTATACACATATATGTATAGCAGTGGTCCCTGGCCTAGGACAGCTCCACAACGGGGGCTTTTATTTTACAGTGATGCAAATGAATATCTGCAGATCCATTCTACAGATATTTTGGCTCAGATGATTTCATACAACTATAGGTCTTTTGAATACATTTAAGGCAGACTGTTCTAAGCTCTGATGTTCAATACATGAGATATATTAAATGCATTTTTACCTACTATATTTTAAATTTACAATTTTACTGGGGCATGACACCATTGAAAACCAAGAAATAGGCATGATATTCTACATGTCATTAAATTTTTATATTTGAAATTTTCTTATTAAACTTTTAAATATGACCCTCTATGAAAGTCTAGTTATATAATTTAAGTATTCTATGGGGTCTCTGAAAAGAAACTGTGTCACATGGCAAGATTCCTTAAGACTACGCATGGCATTTTGTTATGGACAAAGCCACATCTTCTGAGTTCAAGCCCCACTGGTTGGGTCTAGTAGCATGGAAGAGTCTCAGCCTAGTTCCCAGACATCTGTTGGAAGGGACTTTCCTTAAAGGACACTGGTATCTCAAACAGAATGAGTTTTAGGTGTAGAGCCCAGAAGCACAGATGGGAGGGATTTGAAAAATACTTCTGTTCTCTCAAGGACAAATATGATTTAAATACTATTATAACCTCTGATTCTCTTCTCTGCTGTCACATCCCCAAAGCATAATGATTCATGCACTTTGATACAGAATTTAATCCTGTGGACAAGCACAACTGACTTGCCCCTCGGAGAATGTGGTTCAAGGAGCTAGTTCCCAGTGTGGGGGCTGTTTACAGATTCTGTAAGACTGAATGCTTGCCAGCCAACCTGAGGGCCACCTCTGCTGTCCTGGAAGAAGAGCAAGGTGAGCAGGGAAGGATAGGTGAAGACCAAATGGCTTTCTTCAGTGGAATCCTCCTTCAGTTGATGGGATCTAAAAAGAACATTTTTCCTTCTTAGGATTCCCAGCCTTTCTAGTTAGTCTTGTTCCTGCCAAACTGCACACAAATGTTCCCTTGAAGAGAGATACTTTCCAGGCTCATGGGCTTTGTGCTGTTTTCTTCTACTTAGGGTTCCACACAGGGCCTGGTGCTCACACAGTATTGCATGTGGCGGAAATTGCCTAATAAATCATAGTGTTCATAGACTCTGTATATAAATGGAGTTTTTCTTCATATCTTCTAGTTGGTACAAAATGCACTGAGGACTGAGGACTGATTTTTCTATGAGTAATTGTGCAATTTTATGCATTCACAAGAACCCAGTTCTTTAATAAATCAAACCTTTGGAGTCTTTGGAATATTTTTCTTTCTACCACAGATGCGAATATTTCATATGGTTTGCAATCATTTGTTTTTTTTTTTTAATATTCTGGTTTTCAGTTTACTTGGTGATGTTGGCTGCAGACTTGTAATTTCTGCTAGAGTTAAATTTTCCACTGAGAGCAATTTTATGACTCTCTGGTGGTGTTCACAGAGACAAGAACGGACATTTTCACCAATTCAACCAACTCAGACTCAATTCAACCAATTCAAGAAACTCAGACTCCTAAGTTAATGGGCATAATTCACATCTTAAAACCATGCCCATTGATTTTCCCCAGAATCTGATACTAGCCTCATTTGAATAGTATTCTCCAGTTTCTCACAGGGTATCTGTGAGTATGTAGACTCCTGTTTCATATGGCAACACATATGTTATCTTTCATCCCTAAAAATAAATCTTTGGAAAAAAAAACCAAAAAATAAATAAATAATAAATCTTTAGGTCAATCAAATCCTTTGAGAGAAATGCAACATCCATGTAATCATGAATATATTTCTTCATGATTATGTATGAGGTGAAAGAACATTTGAGATTCAGAAATAATGCAGAATGATCATTAAAACATGGGTTTATGAAGAAAAGTAGAATAATGGTTTCTTTCCCAGAAAGGCTTAAGGTGAATTAGGAGAGTTAAAATACACCAAGAATTGACTCAACATATACAGAATATTTCACCCAACAGATAAGGAATACACATTTTTCTCAGTGGCACATGAAACCTCCATTTAATCAATAGTATCATAGGACACAAATCAAGAGTCAAAAAATACAAAAAGTTGAGCTAATTCCTTGAGTTGATTAGATGACAATGAAATAAAAGCAGAAATTAATAACAAGAGAAACTACAGAAATCACAAAATATTTTGAGACTAAACAATACATTTTTGAATGAATAATGGGACCATTCAATAAATCAGAGAGGAAATTATAAAAAAATTAAAATAGAACTACCATAGGACTACGCTTGTGTTTCAAATCATCATCTCACGAGCATGACAGATCCCAGATGTCACTTAAGGAGAGCTGACATCAGGCATGACTTGCCTAATGTCACACAGCCAGGCATTGAACACTCAGCACTCGAAGTGTATATAATCCAGGGTTAGCTAAAATTAAACTAATCTTTATGCATGAAGAGGTATTTTAAGTGAAGTTCAATTCCATAGAGAAAATAAATCTCACAAGTCTGAGGAGGAGAATCACCACTACTTAAGCTCCTATTGTATGCCCCATGCCTTACCCAAGCAAATGTGAAATAACTTAGGAATTCCATTTTACAAATTAAGCTCTCTAATAGGAAAAAGAGGCATACTTTGTACATATCTCTACTCTGATATGCTCTTTCCACTCCATAGTTATCTCCTTAAGCTCAATGTTCCAAGCTTGTTTAGAGTCTTTAATCAAACTTAGGAAACCCCATACGGATCACTGTCCCTTGTAAATAACTGCCCTTACTTCAGGAGACATTGGCACTTAATGCTTCTTTAAAGAATTGGTTGTGGGCTCAGTGGCTTAGCTGGTTAAAGCACTTATCTAGTAAATGGGAAATCCTGGGTTCAAATCCTACTGGGGCCTTGGGGTGATCTTTGGAGTTGGAGAGATGGCTCAGTAGTTAAGAACACTGGTTGCTCTTGCAGAGGACCTGGGTTCAATTACCAGCACCCAAATGGCAGCTAAGAACCATCAGTAACTCCAGTTCCAGGGGATCTGACACACTTTACTGATCTCAGTGGGCATTGTGCAACACAGGTGCACTGACATTCATACAAATATAAATAATAAATAAATAAATAAATAATAAATAAATTGGTTGATTCTTACAACCTAACATTGTGCTAAGGACCAGGGAATCTATGAACAAATGTCAGATCATTTAGCCCTGTCTTCTACTTGTAGTCTAGATGAAAAGTCATGAGGTAGACATATAATGATAGTTCAATGACAAAGTAGTATTTATAACTACCTTCATGCATTTACTCATTCTGTCTTTCAGAGTAAATGAAAGCTAATTTTTCTAAGGCAAATTGTGGTTTCGAATGAACTTGAAGAAGTTTTATTGTGGCAACATATACATATACATAGCATGATATTTGCTACTTTATCCATTTTGTGTGTGTGTGTGTGTGTGTGTGTGTGTGTGTGTGTTGTTAATCCATCAACACTATCACATCATCAATGTCCAGAAAACTTTTATTTCCCCTCCCCGGACTCTGTCTCCATTAAACTCACTCCTCTTCTACCTGGCAATCACCATTTTACTTTCTGTCACTGTAAACCTGACTATTCTAAGGATAAATAGAATTATATACATTTTTCTCAAAATGAATTTTGCTATATATATTTAAAATATACAACATAATGTGGTAAGGTCAAAACAGTTACTAGTGTGAAATAAGTGAACACCTCCCTCACCTCAAACACATATCCATTCTCACCCTGTCTACAAAATATAGGCATAGATGAGGAAATTATAAATAGGACTGCAGTTGATCAGGAAATAAGATCAACAACTGACAAGTGAGACCTCATGAAGTTCAAAAAAAATCTGTTCAGCAAGGGAAACAATGAAGAAATAGTTTACAGAATGAAAGGAAACACTTGTCAGTTATACATCTGACCAAAGATTATATCTAGAATACATAAATAACTCTTTAAATAAATTATCAAGGAAACAAAAACTCAAAAAATTGGGACACAGATCTAAACATAAAATTTTTAAAAGAAATACGAATGCCCAGTAAACACTTTAAAACATGTTCAATATTTTTATCTATCAGAAAAATGCAGATTTAATGTACTTTGAGATTTTTATCTCAACCCAGTTTGAATGGCTATCATGAAGAAATCAAGTGACAATAAGTGCTGGTGATGGTGTGGAGAAGAGAAAATCTTACTGAGAAAGGAAATGGAAAGTAGTATATCCACTCTAGAAACCAGTGTGGAGATTCCTCAATGAGCTAGAAATAGAATTACCATATGACTCAGCTGTCCCAGTCCTTGGTATTTACCAAAAGACTTTACATCCTGCTGCAGAGATACTTGCTCATCCATGTTTATTCCTGTTCTACTCATTATGGCTAAGAGATAGAATCAGTCTAGCTATCCATCAACTTATACAACCAATGGAATTTTACTCAACCATAAAGAAAAATCAAATTATGCAATTTACAGGCATATGAATGAAACTGAAAACAACCCTACTGAGTGAGGTAACCAGACACAGATGTAAAGCAAATGTGTCATCTTCTCCCTAATATGTGGATTCTACTTTCAAATCCCTAATTTTTCATATTCAAATTTGAGTTCTTTTAGAGGCCAGAAATCTAGAAAGAGGCCACTGGGAGGAAGATGCCTTCAGGAGGGGAACAGTAGACATAGAAAACAAGTAGAGAAGAGAGTAGAGAAGAGAGGGGCTGGAGAGATGGCTCAGCACCAACTGCTCTTGCAGAGGACTCAAGTTTGGTTCACAGCACCCATGTGGCAGCTAACAACTGTCCATAACTCTAGTTCGCGGGGATCTGATGCCCTCCTCTGACCTCCGTGGAGATTGCACAACATGGGTGTGCTCACATACATGTAGGCAATACACTCATACACAAATTAATCATGAACTTTGCAGGTAAATGGATGGAACTAGAAGATATTTTGCTAAGTGAAGTAACACAGTCTCAGAAAAGCAAAGGATGAATGGTATCCCTCATATGTGGATGCTAGCACCAAGCACCGAGTTGTAAGGCAAACTGAGCAACATCAATGTTATATACCCCTTTCCTTGAAAGCAACTGTGCTCTTATAATGTAAATCCCTTAACAGGCTCTAGACTTAACCCACCACTTATTTTTAGACTTGGTAATCTTGGTATATGGGTGGAGGATATGTAAACATATTTTAGAGTAATATACATTCAAAAAGGAAAGATGTGAATCCTGAAATATGATATGGAAATGACAGTTTGTGTACAGATTATATAATTTTAGCATAGGTGTGAGATATATATATATATATAGATCTATATAGATCGATCATAGAGAAAATAAAGAGTGGAGGGAAGCTAGCAACAGCAAGTGAACTGAACAGGTAAAAGTTCCCCCAAAACAATAATCTTCTGCTTTGAAAAACTTTTAAAAGAATCAGAAAAAGATACAGGGCAGAAATGGCAGGTCCATGAACTCAGGTGGGGTGAGGGGCATGGAAGGGGAGATGAGTCTAGATTGGAATGTGTGAAATGCACAAAACTTCGAAAGGAGTGGAAAGATTATCAAGTAGAAATGGGCAAGAGATAGGGGAAATGAGGGGGCAAGATAGGGAGGTAACCAAGATGAAGGGATTGTTAAAAAGCCACATGGGGGGGGGCTGGAGAGATGGCTCAGCGGTTAAGAGTGCCAACTGCTCTTGCAGAGGACCTGGGTTTGATTCCCAGCACCCACATGGCAGCTAAGAACCGTCTTTAACTCCAGTTCCGGGGAAATCTGACACCCTCTTCTGACCTCTGTGGCATTGCACTACTCAACATGGGTGCACAAACCTACATTCAGACAGTACACTCATACACATTAAAAAAAAAAGCCACATGGAAAAACACCATCTTTTAACAAAATTGAAACCTGCAACTTATTTAACAATGAAAACAGCAGACAACAAATAGTTTGAAGATGGCCAGCATGTCTGGAAAAGCTGCGTCCTTAGTGCCAGCTGTGGAGTACTGTACAACTGACCTTTACAATGTGGACTAAATCTAGACTAATGACTTTCACTTCCCCTTGCAACCAAAAGTGACGATAATGTAAACAATCTAACTGAGCCATGAGCTCCTCTTGTATCCTGGGCACCCGACCTCCATACCTCAGGATCCCACTTTGCCCTCTGTTCAATACAGTGAATGAATGTGAGTGTTGTTTGGCATATCAAAGCTCTGGAAGCTTCATATTCTCATTGCAAACAATGCAGATAATCAAGAAGTCTGGATTTGTGAGATAGTTCAGACTTAGAGATCAAAAGGCAATATTCTCTGCTGAGGGTGAATCTTAGCTTCTAGTTCCCCCGCTGATGTTGGAAACACCACTTCAATAAAAGTGTGAGGGAAGCCTGGCTTGGGAGCACAGTTCTATGAGACATCTGAAGGAATGGGTGATTCTTGAACTAAAACCTAAAAGCTAAACATCAGGCTGTTTCTTTATTCAGGTATAAGTGTAATGTTGTTCAGAAACACCACAGAGTACTTCCGTCCTGGTGAACTGTTGACCCCAAAGCATTATAGACTCTTGCCATTCCTCTTGGTTTCCACTGGAATTACATGATAGGATTCTACTGATGAAGACACCACACACCTTGGGAGAAATTAACCTGGAACTGAGATGAAAGCCTCCTCCCTGGAGAAGGGTACTAAGAGGCTACCCTGCAGTACATGATTAACCTGCCAGGCAAAATGGGCCCACTGTCATAATGGCATGACTGTTATGGGGGTAACCAACCACTCTAGGCTTAGAATCGAGTCCTCTACTGGAGGGATCCCATACCTGATTCTGTAAACCATTCAAAAGCCCATAGCAGTGGAGGTCATAGGCCCTAGGGAAGAATTTATGTTGTTTAGCGAAATTGACAGAGTCAAACCAACTTGTGTGTGTGTGTGTATGTGTGTGTGTGTGTGTGTGTGTGTGTGTGTTTATACCCATGGACAATTACCACTTTCAGCCTTAATCAGTGTGACCTCTCTTTTTAGTGAATTTCAGTGAATGCAGAGACTCGTGGCTTCATAAAGTACTGAGAATAAGTAACAGTTGAGTTCTCAGCCCTAAACAAGACATTTATACCATCCCCTCCAGGGCTCAGGAAATATTGCAGAAGAGAAGGCACAAAGAAAGATGGAAGGCTCCATAATACCATCTTCTGGGCAAAACACTGCCATCATAAATACAAATTCACAGCAGCTGACAATATCTTCACTGAGCCTGCACAGGAATGGGCCATCAACAGCCAGACGTGGATGCAAGAGGGCTTGGGGGCCTCAACCTCACTGATGAACTATTTCATAATGATAGATTCAGGGAAAGGGGAAGTCATTACCTCCTGCCCTTTTTTTTTTCACAAGAAGAAACACTTGAATTTCACATCAGACTACAAACAAAAAGAATCAAACCCACATGCCAAAAGCACAAAGAAAAATCAACAACATGGGAAAAGAAAATAAGAAAACCTCATCAAACACTATCAGTCCTGTAGAGGACTCCCACAATGAGATATCTCTGGAGGTAACCCAGGACACAGATAGATAGATAGATAGATAGATAGATAGATAGATAGATAGATAGATAGATAGATAGATAGATAGACAGACAGAGTGGTGGTTTGAATGAGAATGGCCCCCATGGGCTTCAAGTATTCAGACAATTTGTCCTCGATTGGTGGTGTTAGTTTGGAACTTCTTAGAAGGTGTGCCCATGCTGGAGGAAGTATGTCACTAGGTGGGGGGGTCGGGGGGCTTAGTGAGTTCAACAAGCCTTGCAGTCTCCAGTCTCTCTTCACTTCCTGTGCTCATTGGAGAATGTGAACTTCGGCTTTCTTCTCCAACCACAGCCACCAGGCCTCCCTGCCACATTGGACTCTAATTCCCTGGAACCGTCAATCATAAGCTCAAATAAACTCTTCCTTTTATAAGTTCCCTTGGTTATAGTGGTTTTATCACAGCAACAGAAAAGGGACTAATTCAGATAGACAGATAAATGATAGATAGATAGATAGATAGATAGATAGATAGATAGATAGATAGATAGATAGTCCTATTGATTCCCCTCTCTCTCTCTCTGATCCATCCTGGAGGTGGGTCCTTTACTCTCTGATCCATCCTAGAGGTAGGTCCTTTGCTCTCTTAACCCCTGTTCTCTACTGGTGACCCACCTGTGCCAATGAATAGTTCTGATGCAGTGGTCACACAGATGACCCTGCCTAAACTAACTGGGTGACAAAACAAAACCCAAAGTCATAAAGCTGGAAAAGGGACAGATAAGGCAGAAAAGGAAGGGTTGATAGGAGTAAAAGGGAGATAAGAGGGTATAGGGAGAGAGTTTTCAGAATATGTTACATACATACGTGAAAGAAACTCTCAAAGAAGAACCTTAACTTATAAAAAGACACTTCAATTTCCCTTTTTATTTCTTTGGGTGATTACTTAAGTGGATAGTTCTACATATTTACAAAATTCCAAAGATCTATTTTCTTATTGATTTCTAGTTAAAAAAACATTACATTATTCAGTGTTCTCTAAAGGAGGAAAACTGATAAAATGGATATACACATACATAGTAAACAGGGATTTATTGGCTGGGCTTACAAGATATGATCTGGGATCCAGATCCAACAATGGGTGTCTCACCCTGCAGAGGCCAACAACGCAGTAGTGGCTCAGTCCATGAGGCTGATTTCTCAGCAGTCCCAATCTGGCACGGAAGCTCTAGAGGATTCCTGAAGCACTGCTGATCCTCAGTCCATGGTGGAAGCAGGAACAAATCCTGAAGGAGTGCGATGGCCGCAGGGTGGATGAACTTGCCGGCTAGAGTGGAGGTAAGCGGGCCAAGCAAAGCTTCCTCCTTCCCCGTCCTTCTGTCCAGCCTGCAATCATAAGGTTCCACCCATCCTCAGAGGCAGTCTTCCTGCTTAAAATAATCTGATTAGGGGGCTGGAGAGATGGCCTCGCAGTTAAGAGCACCAATTGATCTTGCAGAGGACCCAAGTTCGATCCCCAGTACCCACATGGTGGCTGAAAAACGTCTTTAACTCTAGTTCCAGGGGAATCCGACACCCTCTTCTGACCTCCGCGGCATTGCACGACACGGGTGCACAGACCTGCATGCAGACAGTACATTCATACACATACGAAAATGAATAAAAAATTTAAAAAGCTTAAAATGCATATAAAAATAATAATATAAAAATTAATAATCTAGCCGGGCATGGTGGTGCACGCCTTTAATCCTAGCACTTAGGAGGCAGAGGCAGGCGGATCTTTGTGAGTTCAAGGCCAGCCTGGTCTACAGAGTGAGTTCCAGGACAGCTGGGACTACTGTCTCCCTGTAGTCCCAGCTGTCCTGGAACTCACTCTGTAGACTAATCTGATTATTAAACTCTCACAGGAATGCCCAGTCACTTGCATTTTAGTATATTTCAGATCCAGTCAAGGTGACAACCAAGACTGGCCATCACAACCATTATGCTAAAAAATGATAATTTATGTGAGTTTGAATTCTTAAGTTTATTAAGAATTGTTTTGTGGTCTAACTTGGGATCTAGCCTAGAGCATATTCCATGTGCACTAACAGAAGAATGTGCATTCTTTTGCTATTGGGTGGAAAGATTTATACATGTATTAGGTCCATTTTTCTAAACTTTAGCTCAATTCTAATATTTCCTCATTATTTTTCTGTCTATCCATTTTTATTGAATTTTGTAATTTTTATACAGTATAGTTTGATGGTATTTAGATCCCCTCCCCTCTCTGCACCTCTTTCTTCTGTTCCCTGTTCAATGTAATGTTCTCTCATATGTGAGTGTGTGTATGTGTATGTATGTGTCTATATATATAGGCTATAGAGTCTGATTTGTGTTTGCAGATGCCCTTCAGTGTGGGTCCACCCACTAGGCCTACCAAGAGTCCCAACCCAGTTAGACAGTCTTTCTCCCTCCCAGAAGCCATTAATTGCTGAAAGTTCTTTAGGTTGGGATTTTTTTTAAGGTTTTCTCTGCAAAGGTTTATTGGTTTAGCCAGAATTTAACTATATTAGTCCATTCTTTGACCCAGTCTTTATGTTATTGTGGTTCCCTCCCAACTGTATTGCTCCAAAATATACCTGTACCCATGTCATATATGGACCACAATTATGTCCTCCAGGAATAAACTGTACGTTAACTCTGATCTATGTTTAGGAGTTCACCATTTTTTTCCTTTTAATTTTATATTACTCTAAAATATGAAAATATACCTTCTGCCCATATACATTAATTACCATGTATGAAAGTAAGTGGTAATTCTAGGGCTCATTAAGAGATTCACATTATAAAAGCATAGTTACTTTCAAAAAATGAAATATAAAAATAATGTTGCTCAGCTTGCCTTTCAGCTGAGAGATCTGGTGCTAGCATCCACAAATAAGGGAAACCATTTCCCTTTTGGTTTTGGGTGACTGTGTTACTTCACTTAGCCCAATGGCTTTGAGTTCCATCCATTTCCCTGCAAAGTTCATGATGTCATCTTTTTTTTTTTTTGCATAGAACTCCATTGTGTAAATGTACCACATTTTTGTTATCCAGTCATCAGTTGAAGGGAATTTGGGTTGGTTCCAGCTTTTCGCTATTGTGAAGAGAACTGCAATAAACAGACGTGCATGTATCTTTGCTGTAGGATGAGTCTTGTGGGTATATACCCAGGAGTGGTATGGCTGGGTCAAGTGGTATTCCATTTTGAGTCTTTTATGGGTTCTCCACACTGATTTCCATAGTGGTTGTACAAGTTTACATTCCCACCCACAGTGGATGAGTGTTCCCCTTTACCCACAACCTCTCCAGTATTTGGTATCATTTGTTTTCTTGATCTTGGCCAGACTTACCAGACTGAGATGATATATCTTTAAGTGGTTTTAATTTGCTTTTCCTTAATTATTAGGGATGTTGAACACTTTTTAAGATGATACTCAGCCATCTTTACTTCCTCAATGGTGAAGTCTCCATTCAGCTCTTTACTCCATCTTTCAAGTGAGTCATTTGTTTTCTTATTCTTTGTTTTTTGAGTAGTTTATATATTCTGGATGTTAATGCTCGGTCAGATATATCAGTGATGAAGATTTCCTCCCACTCTGTTGGTTTTCTCTTCACTTCCTTGATTGTGTCTTTTGCTACACAGAAGCTTTTGAGTTTGAAGAGGTCCCTCTTGTCAGCTGTTGGCCTTATTTCCTGCACAACTACTGTTTGATTTAGAAAGTCTTTTACTACTCCTATGTCTTGTAGATTGCTACCAACTTTTTCTTCTATCACCTTCAGAGTTTCAGGTTTTACGTTGAGGTCTTTGATCCACTTGGAGTTGATGGAAAAATCTTTCCAGTGCCCCTCTTTAGAACAATCAGACTAGTGAGAGCACACAGATAGCCAATTTTTTCAGCAGAAATGTGGATGAAAAAATGGTAAAGTTACATTATGGAATTTATATAATGCTCAAAATAAGTGAGTTATAGACACACAATAGAACACGAGTAAATTTCAGCAATATAAAGTGAAAATGAGAGACAGAAAGGTTACATGTCATCAGAATATTTTAAGGCTAAAAACAATTAAAATTTAAAAATGTACGTTTTAGGTGTACATACTGAAAAAATGGGAAACAAGGGTTTGATTTTGCAATGGAAGCAAGTAGACCATGCTCAGTTGTGGAGGGCTACACTGTGGTTGGATTGGATTATACTGAATATTCTGGCTTTTGTTTTTCATGGTTGTTTATAGGTACCTTATTGCATATTCTAAGCAATCCAGCAATTTCCAAAAATAAATGTAAACCTCGAGTAAGACAATAATGAGAGTCTATGGTGAAGCAAAAATCATGATTTCTCTGGATATATGCCCATAAAGTCCAGCAGGAAAAACAAGGGAAGGAACTGAAAGTTACTGACAAAATAATGAGGAGTATGTAAAGGAGTGGAGAGTGTGCAGTCAGAGGAATTGTTACAATTTTTGTAGTAAGAAAAGTTTTATTCTGGGAAGTATTAAAAATAGTCTGAACCGGGCATGGTAGCACATGACTTTAATCCCAGCACTGGGGAAGCAAAGGCAGGCAGATCGAGTTCAAGGCCAGCCTGGTTTATATAGCAAGTTCCAGGCCAGCTGGGGCTACAGGGAAACCCTGTCTCAAAAACACCAAAAAACAAACAAACAAACAAACAAAAAAACAGTCTGAAGCTCGAAGTCAGGCCAAGGGAGAATAGAAAGACATCTGAATGGAAAAATTAAAGAACTTTTGGAGTCAAAGCAAACAAAGACTTTGGGGCCATGTAGAAACTATGAGGGAATAAAGAAGAAAACTGAGTTCAGAATGAAGTCTTAGGAAAGAATGCTCACTACCTAAGGGGTCCTTACTGTGTCTGAGGATCCAGGGCCCAAGCTTGGGTGTGCATAACTTTCTGTGCATTTTTGCGAGGTGCACACTCACATTCTTTTGAGTGCCTCTTTTTCTCTTAACTCTC
The DNA here is from genome assembly GCA_009823505.1 of Rhizomys pruinosus. Classification (NCBI taxonomy): domain Eukaryota; kingdom Metazoa; phylum Chordata; class Mammalia; order Rodentia; family Spalacidae; genus Rhizomys; species Rhizomys pruinosus. The sequence continues at coordinate 77,542 of VZQC01010833.1, read as the reverse complement.
ATGTTCAAGTCTATATTAAAATGTCCTTATTAAACTCTGGGTCTGCCTTAGGAACCTGCTAGTCCTGAAATTTTCTTCTGTGTTAAAATCATGAGTTCTGATGAGAGAGAGAGAGAGAGAGAGAGAGAGAGAGAGAGAGAGAGAGAGAAAGAAAACAAAGAGGAGGGAGAAGAAGGAAGGAATAAAGAAAGAGAGAGAAGGAGAGAGGGAGAGAGGGAGAGAGGAAGAAAGCAAGAGAGGAAGGGAGAGAAGGAGGTTGGAAGGGAGGAAAGAAGGTATGCCTACACAAATACTCATTTTGGTAAAAGCATTGGTGTTTTTTTTTTCCACCTAGAAAGTGGAGCCAATATAATTCATTAAGCCATAGAATTGCAGGAAAGCACACCGCTTGGAGGTTTGCAGAGGGCAACACTGGTGGCCCTGGCTGTAGGGGTATAAAGCCAGCTAAGCAGTTTGGGCAATCTAAGAGACTTGCCTCTTAGGTAACAGCCCATCTCTTTATGCCTCCTTCCTTCAGAATGTCTACTTCTGGTCTTGTCTTAGTAGCTACAAAAGAAACATCTATTCACCCCAAAGAGAGAGGGAACAGACAGACTAAAGAAAGATTCTAACAAGTACAGCTTGGTAAAATAAATTAGTTTTATGGGAATTACTTATAGAAACATGAATGGCTCACAGGCAGCTGCATCAATGAAATGTTCTACCCCAATCAATTTTTTTTTTTATCTCTTAACATACTTTAGTATTTCTAAGGTTATTCTATAAGGCTGGGCAGGATGATGTGGTTGTTGAAATCTTATGGGAAGGGTAGGGTCTTGTGACCTTCTCTTCTCTCTTCAAGAGGGAATATTACCAGCCCCACTCCTAAAGGCCTAGCTACATGCAGTACAGCATTGTGGATTTTGTTGCATGACTGTGGGTCAAGGACTCTTGTAGTGGATGTACCAAGCCCAGAGGAGGCAGCACATACCACCCTTACCCTACAATGATCTGGGCTAGTGTGGACCTTGGATCTGTTCTTCTGTGTATAAACTGATTTATTCTGCAAACTTTTAGATGTTTAGAGAAATAATCATTGTTTAAAACTGAGGATTTCAAAAGAGACTGAAGAGAACACATTGCATAACAAGACCAGAAAAGAAATCAGTATGAGGGCCTCACTTTCGACATTCCATTTTTCTCTCACTTGACAGAGACTTGAGCAGCATAATAGTTGCTATTTCTGGATGAAATATTCCAAGTATGTCACTCTGTTTCCGTTGAAATAGCAATAAATCTGATAGTCCAGTAAATCAATAAAAGGCATTGACATCAACAGAAACAACCAGAAAAGTTCAGTGTTCAGTGTATGCTTTATAATGCCCCAAAGAATGCCTTCCATTTGGCTTGGTCCCTTCTTCTTCTGTCAGTTCTATTTGTTATTCATCATCACATCTATAACATGATCTTACTTTCCCATTTTGTTAGAACATAGGAAAATAAACATAAATATATAAGTAAAATATAAATATATAAATATAATAAATATGTAGTTTAAAATATAATACATAAATATATTATAAAATATAAATATAAAAAATAAAATAAACCCTTCTTAAGTTGGTTTTGGTCAGAGTGTTCTTCTTCCAGTAATTGAAAGCTGTTTAGGACACAGCATTACGTTCTTATGATCTTTGGTAGAATATAAGTTAAACAAGAGCAAATATATAATTAGTTTGGATGTACAAAATCCAATTTGATATATTTAAATAAATACATTCTGTGTAACATACATAGCTATTTAAAAATAAAACGGTCACTTGGGAGGCAGAGACAGGTGGATCTTTGTGAGTTCAAGGCCAGCCTGGTCTACAGAGTGAGTTCCAGGACAGCTGGGGCTACAGGGAGACCCTGTCTCAAAAAGACAAAAATAAATAAATAAATAAATAAATAAATAAATAAATAAATAAATAAATAAATAAAATATGGGAAAAAGCAAATTATTTAAAACAAACCAGCCAGGTACTGTGCTGCACATCTTTAATCCCAGCATTCCAGAGGCAGAGACAGGTGGATATCTGTGAGTTCAAAGCCAGCCTGGTTTACATAGTGAGTTCCAGGCCAGCTGGGGCTCCAGGGAGACACTGTTTCAAAAAGGCAAAAAAATAAATCAGTAAACATAAAACAGGGTTCAGGATCAATGACATGGAACTTAACCCACAAGGAATATTTTTTTACAACAAATATGAATTTGTATATTTTGTAACATACCTGAATTTCTGTGTTTGAAAATGGGTTTAAACTGGCTGGTACTTGTTTGTGAAAGACCATAAATTTAAATAACAATAATAGCTGTGAAATGGAACATGGGTCTTCTTTCATGACCAGCCATTGTCTAAAAGATGATCTACATGAGTCTAGAATTTATCCACACCTCGGATATTGTGGATATTGAAACCTTCCTGACAGTGTAGTTCTCACTAGAGGAAACGGTGTTCAGTGGGGCCTCTGGAAATGTGGAAGAGCTGTTTCCCTTTCTGGTGGTCTTAGCACAGTGTGAGTCTTAGGAAATAGGTAGACAGCTACAGCTTAGTTATTTAGAGTTAGGGGAGAGGTGAGAGCCAGATTGTCAAGGAGTCTCATACAAGCACTGTCTCCACTTGACTAGAGAAAAGGAAAAAAAAAAGGTGCTAGCAGAATCTTTCCCCAAGAGATTCACTATTTAGAAAAGAGAGAGGTTGGGGCTGGAGAGATGGCTCAGAGGTTAAGAACACTGACTGCTTTTGCAGAGGACCCAGGTTCGATTCCTAGCACCCACGTGGTGGCTAAGAACCTTCTTTAGTGCTGGGTGTGGTGGCACACACCTTTGGTCCTAGCACTTGGGAGGCAGAGGCAGGCAGATCTCTGTGAGTTCAATGGCAGCCTGGTCTACAGAGTGAGCTCCAGGCCAGCTGGAACTTAAAGGGAAACCCTGTCTCGAAAATACAAAAAAAGAAAAGAAAAGAAAAGAAAAAAGAGAGGTTAACATCAGCCACATCAGGCACACTGGCAGCCACAGCTTCAGAGTAACATTTTTTTTTTAATTATTGAGCTTTTGTAGATTTCATGTAACAGTTCTAAATCAAATTTAGACTCCCTCTCCTATCCATGCCTCTCCAACCCCCAACCAGACTTAGTGTATTCTACCACACAGGTTGCATCCTGTCCAGTCAAGCATTTGTACCCATATGTCCTTCAGTACCGGAGTCTAGTCAGCCTATTTAGAGATCATAAATAAGGCCTACTCTTCCAGTAGTTATCCGTCTCCAGTAGTTCATAGTCTAGTGCTGGCCTGCCACCTGTTTCTCTTGCTCTCTACTGGGTCCTTGTCTGATTGAGTTGGCATGGGTCCTGTGCTCAATGCCACCATTGCATAAAGTTCACATGTGCAAGTTTCCAGTAGTACAAAAGCCTCTGCTTTTCTATGTTCACGAACCTGCCCTGAATCTTACAATCTTTCTGCCTTCCTCCACAATGGTCCCTGAGTCATGTGTAAGTGAGGGTTAATATAGGAGTCTTTTCCAGGGATACATACTCTACAGCCTCTTATTCTTTAAAACTTGGCCAGTTGTGGTCTTCTGTGTGTGTCACACTCTGTTGCATAAAGAAGCTTCACCGGTCAGAGTTGAGGGATGCATTAGTTTTCTCTCTACCCCTCATTCCACTATGTTCCATGAGCCTTAGATGTAGAGGTTTGACTGTATATGTGTCATATATAGGACTGGGCATCTCTCAGATGTATATTCTCTGTGTCTAACTAATTGTGAAATTCTGCAGTAGCCTCCATCTGTGCAAAAAGAAGATTTTTCGATTAGTGGTGTATGGTATACTTGTCTGTAAATATAAGGATCCATATTTAGCACATGGTAAGAAATTTCATTTTTCTAGAGAAATGACAAAAACGGGGATATCTCTGGGATCTATGACCTATCCAGCCATGTGTATATGGCTGTGTTTAAAGTGCCACCCATCAACTAACTCCCACTGAGAGGGTTTAAATCCAATTTCGACAGCCACTCGTTACTCCACCCCAGAGATTATAGTGCCACTACTGCACCAGTAGTATTTGGTGTGCGGGTCATTATGGTTATTAGGCTTTAGAGCTTGTTTGTACCATCATTGATTAATCTTTCTCCTTAGCAGTGTGCATATTATCATCTAGCACTATGAGAGCTAAACTTTAGGTAGAAGGCTTCCAGCTCAGCTCCTGCTCCATTGCTCCAAGTCCCACATCAGAAGGATGCCCAGTGGGGTCTTATCTTCTAATTCCGGGAGATAACCAAGATCTCTAGCAACAGCCTGTGTTATTTTAGGAGTCTCCTGGATCACTCTCACCAACCACTCAAAGGGAGGTCTCTCCTCTCTGCCACTGTGTTCCTTTTTTTTTTTTTAACATTTTTTTATTGATGCTTTGTGCATTTCATACATCATTTTCCAATCCAGTTCAGGCATATTTCCCTTTCCCTTCCCCCCCACCCCCACCCCAACCGAGATCATGCATTCTGCCATAACTGTCCTGCATATTTCTCTGTTTTTTTTTTCATTTTTTAGCTATAAGTGATAATCCATGAGTACAAGCATCCTTCATGTAAAACCGATTTGCAGGGCATGTGTGCCAAAACTCCCACAGCCCCACCTTCCAGCGTGTGGTGAGGGGTTGCAATGTTCAATCAGGTTAATCAAATGAGGGTCCAGACTACATTGCTGTAGTTTCACCATTCACCCCAATCGCAGCCCTTCAATATCTACCACGCCCCCTCTTCCGCAGATATTCCCTGGTTTTAGAAAAGGGGCACAGGTGGATGAGAAGCAGATCAGTCCACTCTCTCTGGAGCTGTTGTCTTGGACTCTGGCAATTCCGGCTGTTTCCCTTTCATGGGCTGACAGTTTGTCCAGGAATAACCTTTCGATCCTACTAATGAAGCACAAGCAATGAGATATATAAGTATTTAAACAGCATTAATAGTTATGGTAAGGTTACTTTGGTAAGACACATATGTTGGATGATATGTTGACCATGAAATTAAATTTTTTTTCCTGTAAGATGACAGGGTCTTACTGTGGCTTATGAGATCTCCTAACTGTAGAGGATGTAATTTGTGGCACAGCCATTGTTTATTCCTCCAAGGAGAGAGCCAATAGCCAATTAGATTTGGAATATACAGGCATATGCCTGCCCTGCTGCAAAGTATTCACCAGGTGCGGGTGTAGCTGGTTCTGACGATGGGAGCTTCTTTGACTCAGGGAGACCCATATTGCTTTATAGGTTGAGTTGACCTATTGGTAAATCTCTGCTAATCCAGAGGCCATCGTACACATTCATGTATTGTTCTCAATACATCTTTCCATGTTAACGTCAGGTTTTTGGCAGCAAGGGCCTTACGCCTCTCTTTTGCAGGTATCTCCCAGTTTGGAGGCAAGGAGCCTTTACCTTTTGTCGGGGGCCTTGGATCCCCTTGCCAACATCTCTCTGGTAGAATAATCCATTGCTAATGTCAGAGCTCCTGTATTAATGATATTTTGCCAGCGGGTAAAGAGGGACAACACACCTCGAACTTTGCAGGCGAAAATGGATCCGGACTGAGACAGACATTATGTTAGATGTGAATGTAACAGCAGTCTCAGCAAAAACAGACGACAAATGGTGTCCCGCCATATGTGGATGTAGTACCATAACCCAGATATAAAATCTCGCGGGAGATAGATGCATAGTAAAAGGAACAACAATCGAAAAGCTGCATCAGAAAATGGACCGAATGGATGAATTGGGAAGGGGGGGAGGGGTGGGTAAGGGACACACGGGTAATATTCGATTAATGCATATTTAATTGAACGTGAGTCAACAAGTACCCAGTTGCCTAGACACTGTCTACAAGATACAGGATTTTTTAAGGATTTAGTAAAAGTAAATATGTGTATATAAACAACATTGGTTTACAAAACACTGATAAAAACGGTAAATGCATCCCGAGTTAAATGGAGATATAAATCGCTATTGTCCACATGTTTTACATAAAAATTGATAGAGCAAAAACTCTGGGATTGGCACAACAAATGTTCTCTATATGTTTTCTCTGTTGTACAGTATCACCTTGAGCACTCTCTTTAAGATGATTTAAATAAAAAGTAAGTTTGCTCCCCAAGTTAATCATATATAGTCCCACCCAAAACAACATGGGTAAATTTGATGAAATCTGAGCCTGATTCCCCCTATAGTTAGGTATAATACAACTGTCTTCTGGAGACTCATGGGTTGAAAAAAAAGGGGGGGTACAGATAGACATGAAACCTTCTCGTCAAAAACCTTGCAATTCAAATCTTAAAACTAAACTATGGGAAAAGATTTGTGTGTTCCAACAGGACAAAATGTCACCAACTTAACGGCTGAGAAAGGAAAGAAACAGCTTTGCATTGAGTAGGATGTACCAGAAAGTGCCAACGGAAAGGTTGACTCCGTCGGAACATGAAAGAAGAAAATGATTGCCATAAACATCGAACACCTCTGTGGCCCCTACATGTAACAACTATTATGGTGAGTCCTAATGAACTTACCTTCTAGTGCCGCAAAGGTTTTGATATACGAGGACTTTCCTTACCTCCCCCCCACTCCCAGACAAGGAGAAATATGACAATGATGAGGTCGCTCTCCCTGTAAATTGGAAGACACTATTATAGAGGTAATCTCTTTAAAATCGGTAAAACTGCTTCTTTAATTGACTAATAGATATAGGAACTGTGAAAAGGATTATTCTCTGTTCAGAACCAAATAATAATACTAAGTCCTTAAACTATGCACTTAAGCAAAATATATCAATACAGAGCTCTGACATCAGTAATGGATTATCTACCAGGGAGATGTTGGCCGGGGATCAAGGCCCCACAAAAAGGTAAAGGCTCCTTGCCTCTAAACTGGGATACCGCAAGAAGAGGGGCGATAAGCCCTGCTGCTGAAGACCTGACGTTAACATGGGAAAGATGTATTGAGACCACACATGCAAGTGTACAGATGGCCTCTGGAACACCAGAGAGTGTTACCAAAGGCCACTAAACCAATAAAGCAAATACGGGTCTCCTTGAGTCAAGCAAGACTCCACCGTCAGCACCAGCTACACCTCACCTGCCTGGAAACACTGTGTTCCTTTCTATACAGCCCCAGGTATATATACATGCTAATGTTCAGACACTGGATATACATTTCTCAGGAGGGATCAGAGGCAAGCTATTTCCCCCTGGTTTCCCTGGCCTGCCAAGCTCTGTTCATCTCTACTCTCTCTTCCTCTCATCTGACCACCCCACATTCTTCCCTCCCTAGTCTCACTGCCCCTGTTATCCCTATCCTTGCCCCAATAACACTCATCTCCCATGATGCCCCCTCTCCTGAGTCCCCCCTCCCCATCATGGCCCCCTGCAGGTCCTTCTCTCCTCCCCTCCCAGATGAACACTACCACTTCTCTTACCCCCCCCCCGGTAACATCTGTTCCATACTATGCCCCTCTTTTTGGGTTCTTTCCTTTCCTTTACTTCCATGTATCTTTTCCATTTTCCTGACTCTGGGTGTTATATCAGAATATATACTCACAGATAAGGGATTAGTGCTGCAATCCACAAGTGAGGGAGAACACACATCACTTGCTTTTCTGAATATCTGTTGCTTCATTTAGTATAACGCTTTCTAGTTCCATCCATTTACCTGAAATTTTCATCTTTTCTTACTGCTAAGCAGAACTCCATTGTGTAAATGTACCACATTTTCATTTTCCATTTGTCAATTGAAGGACATTTAAACTGTTTCTATTTCTTGCCTATTGTTAAAGAGACCAGCAACAAATGTGATGTACAGTTATCTCTACAGTAAGATGAGTCCTTTGGGTATATGCCAACAAATGCTATACCTGGATCAAATATCAGATTCATTTTTAGTTTGTTGAGAGTTCTCCACACTGCTTTTCATAGTGGTTACATGTGTTTGCCTTCTCCCCAGCAGACAATTAGTGTTCCCCTTTCTCCACAACCTAGACAGCATTTGGCGTCCTTTGGTCTCTTGATGTTAGCCAATCTGACTGGGGTAAGATGGAATCTTAAAGTGGTTTTTTATCTGCATTTCTCTAACTACTAAGACAGTTGAACACTTCTTAAAATGTTCCTTAGCCATTTTTTCTCCATTAGAGAATTCTCTTTTCAGATCTATAGCCCATTTTTTGTTTGGTTGTTTCTTTTCTTGTGCCTTTGTTTTCTAAGTTCTTTGTATATTCTGGATATTAATGTTCTGTTGGATGTGTAGCTGGTAAAGATTTTCTCCCACTCAATGGGTTTCCTCTTACCATCCTTGATTGTTTCTTTGCTGTACAGAAGTTTTGTAGCTTAATGAGAACATATTGATTACTGACATTAATGCCTGAGCAGATGATGTCAGATTTAGAAAGTCCTTTCCTATGCCTATATCTTTGAGGGCACTACCTATGTTTACTTCTAGTGATTTCAGTGTTTCGGGTTTTGTATTGAGGTCTTGGATACATTTGGATTTGACTTCTGTACGGGATGAAAGATAAGGATTCAATTTCATTCTTCTACAGTTGGAGATCCAGTTTTGGCAGCACCATTTGTTGAAGATGCTGTCTTTACTCCATTTTGTGTTTCTTGGCAGCTTTTTTGAATATCAGGTGGCTAGAATTGCTTGTAGTCATGGGTATTCTTTTGTGTTCCATTGATCAGCATGTCTATTTTTGTCACAGTACACTGCTGTTTTTATGACTCTGCAATATAATCTGAGATCTGGTATAGCGATCCTCCCAACATTGTTCTTTTTACCAAGAGTGCTTTGGCTATCTGGGGTCTTTTATGATTCCATATGAATTTTAGGATGATTTTTTTCTAGCTCCATTAAGAATATTATGGGTATTTTGGCTGACATTGCATTGGATCCATAGATTACTTTTGGTAACGGTCATTTTCACAATATTGATTCTACCAATCCACAAGCATGGTAGGTCTTTCCATCTCCTAGTGTCTTCCTCTAACTCTTTCTTTAAAATTTTGAAATTTTCATTGGACATATCTTTAATGTTTTTTGTTAGGCTCATGCCTAAATAATTATTGAGGTTATTGTGAATGGGAGCATTTCCTTGAATGCTTCTTATGATTGTTTGTAATTGGTATATATTTTTAAGTTGATTTAGTAACCTGATCCTTTATTGAAAGTATTAATCATTTCTAGCAACTTTTTGGTGTAACATTGGGGAGCTCTTGTATATAATAACATATCATCTCAAAATAGTAATAATTTGACCTCTTCTTTTCCAATTAGTACTGCTTTAATTTCCTTCTCTTGTCTCACTGTTCTTAGAAAATTGAATGCACTATACTAAAAAGTAGTGGAAATAGTGTGTGGGCTGCCAAAGTAGCAACACAATCCCCCCCTGCCCACTCAGACTGGTGGAGCTGTGGTGAAGAGGATTAGCAGGCACAGTATTAGTGACTATAGTCTGTGCAGCCAAAGTTCAGGTGCCAGAATCCAAAGAAGCAAATAAACAAACAAATCCACATGCTAAAGACACAAAGAAAAAACAACATGGGAAAAACTCATAATAAATCCACACTAAACTCTATCAACCCTACAGAAGATGCCTACAATGAGATTTCTCTGGAAGGAAACCAAGACACAGACATTAGAATAATAATTGTAGACATATTCAAAGAAATTAGAGAACTAAGGGGAGTGAATGAAAAACTCAGGAAGGACCTAGAGGGAGATAATGACAAACATTGGAAAGAACTAAGGGGAGAGATTGAAAAACTCAAGAAGGACCTAGAGGGAGATAATGACAAACATTGGAAAGACCTAAATGGAGGAAATGATGAACTCCTGAAGGAAGTGGAAATGCTGAAAAGATCCCAGGCCAAAATGTAAAAAGAAACTGACCAACGAACCAAGGAGCTACAAGATGAGAATGACAGGCTCCAGAGGGAAGTGGAAATACTAAAGAAATCACAGGATGAAATGAAAAAGGAAATTGAATATTCATCAAATCAACAGGAAAGGATGGGAAAAAACCTCAGAAGCAGAATGGAAGAATCAGAAAAAACGAATATCAGACCTGCAGTATAACATGCAGCAACTAGAAAGCTCAAGTAAAGATTATGAAAAATTTTTAAAAATACAAGGGTGGAACAACCAAGAAATGTGGGACACTATGAAAAGACCAAACCTCCACATCATAAGGATAGAGGAAGGAGCAGAATCCCAAGACAACACTATTGACCAGATCTTCAACAGGATAATAGAAGAAAATTTCCCCAAACTGAAAAAAGACAATCCCATACAAATACAAGAAGCACATAGAACACCAAATAGGCAGGAACAGAAAAGAAATTCTCCATGCCATATAATTGTTAAAACATTAGATGCTCAAAACAAAGACAAAATACTGAAAGCCACAAGAGAAAAACAACAAGTTACGTATAAGGGGAAACCCATCAGAATTACAGCTGACTTCTCAGTGCAAACTATGAAATACAGAAGAACGTGGACCAAAGTTTTTCCAGTCCTAAATGACTTTAGATGCCAACCCAGATTACAATACCCAGCAAAAATGTCAATTATAGTTGAAAGAGAAAGAAAAATCTTTCATAATATGAACAAGAAAGAATACATGTCTAAGAAACCAACACTTCAGAAAATCCTCAAAGCAATCCAAAGAACAGAGGAAAGGCACAACTATCCCTAAGCATTAAAGAGAGAAATCAACAGAGGCATAACAGAGTAAATACAAACCTAGACCAAGATTCCAAACAAAAAATAAGGTGAAAGGAAGCAACACACATCTCTCAATAATAACCTTAAATACTAATGGTCTAAACTCCCCAATCAAAAGACATAGACTGGGAGAATGGATTAGGAAACAGAATCCTTCTATATGCTATCTAAAAGAAACCCATCTCACCTCAAAGACAGATGTCACCTTAGAATGAAAGGATGGAAAAAATATCCCAAGTTAATGGTACAAAGAAACAAGCTAGAGTGGCTTATTTTCTAATATCAGACAAAATATATCTCAAAGTAAAACTAATCAGGAGAGACAAAGAGGGCCATTACATCCTTGTCAAAGGAACAATTAACTATGAAGATTTCACAATCCTAAATGTGTATGTACCAAAATCTGGTGTACCTAACTTTATAAACACTACTCTGCAGGACCTCAAGACACAGATTAATCCTAGCACACTATTAGTGGTAGACTTCAACACACCAGCTGAGCCCCTTGGATAGATCAACTGGACAAAAACTAAACAGAGAGACATCAGAACTGAACAATACAATATTCCAAATGGACCTCACAGATATCTACAGAATATTCCACCCAAACACCAGAGAATATACTTTCTACTCAGCACCTCATGGAACATTCTTCAAAATCGACCACAAACTGGGGCACAAAGGAAATATCAACAAATACAAAAGGATTGAAATTATTCCATGCATTCTATCAGACCACAGTGAAATAAAGCTCAATATGAACACCAGAATAAGCCCTACTAGCTACAAGAACACATGGAGACTAAACAAAACCATCTGATAATGAATGTGGTCAGGAAGAAATAAAGGTGTGAAATAAAAGTATTATGGAACTGAAAAAAAGACAATACAACACAACACAAAACTTGTGATACTTTAAAAGCAGTCTTAGAGGGAAATGTATAGCCCTAAGTAACATCAAAAAAACAGAAAGGAAAAAATAAAACAATCTAACACTGCAACTAAAAAACACTAAGAGACAACAACAAATGAACCCTAAATGAAACGGACAGGAAGAATAACAAAAATCAGAGCAGAAATCAATGAAATAGAAACAAAGAAAACAATACTTAGAATCAACAAATCCAAAAGCTGCTTCTTTGAAAAGGTAAACAAAATAGACCTCTAGCCCAGTTAACCAAAAAAGAAAAAAAAGAGCAACTCCAGATCCAATAGTATTCTGATGAAAGGGGAAACAATCACACAGAAATAAAAGATCCAGAAATTTAGGGAATACTTAAAACATATACTCACTAAATTTGAAACTAGGATATTAGAAACTTAAACTAAGAGAAATTGATGAATATTTGAAATCCTGGAACCAACAAAGCTTAACAAGAAGAGATTTGACAGTTTAAAACAGACCCATATATTAAAATAGAAATGTAATAATAAAAAAAATTCCCAACTAAAAAAAGCCCAGGCCCAGATGGATTCACAGAAGATTCTATAAAACACTTAAAGAGGTCCTACACCACTACTACTCAATCTGTTCAGAAGGATACAAAGAAGGAACTCCCAAATTCCTCTTCTATGAAGCCAGCATCACCCTAATACCAAACCAAGAGCAAAGATACAACCAAAAAAGAAAGCTATAGACCCATCTCACTAATTAAGAAACATAGATGCAAAAAATTCTCAACAAAATAACTTGCCAAAACCACATACAGATCATGGAACCATTCCTCCAAAATGACCCAGTACTGGACACAAAAGAAACGTCAAACAAATACAAAAGGATTGAAATAAGCCATGCATTATTCAGCCACAGTGAATTACAAGCGTAATATCAACAAAGCCAGGTAAACTCATATAAACACCAAAGTAAAGACACTACAATAACATAAAATAACATAAAACAACAACCAAATAAACTTAACATGAGTACTCAAAAACGAATAAAGAAACAAAAAAAAAATAAGAAAAGCATTCCTGGAATAAAAGCATCCACAAAAAATGACAAATACCAAAACACAACAAAACAAAAACCTGTACTGTAGAAATTATTTCATTTACAAAGATCAAGCTCACTTAATAAGAATAGAAGAAAAAAAATCAAAGGCCCACAAAAAAAACATAAAGAGAAAAGTAAATGTAAATAACACTGCAGTCTAAAAACCAATAACTGAATAAACGACAACAAAAAATAGGAACCAAACTCAAAAAGATAGGACAGAAATAAACAACAAACAGAAAGAGACATAAATCATGAAAAGAAACAAAAGAAAATCAAATAATATATAAAAAAAAAAAAAAAAAAAAAAAAAAAAAAGTCTTAAAGAATAAAAAAATAAAACCATAAAGCATTAAAGAAAGAAACAACTCCAAATCAATAGCAATTCATGATGAAAGGTTGAAACATCTACAACAAAGAATCCAAGTGAAAGACAAATACATATGAGAATACTAAAAAACCTAATATCTACCTAAATATGAAAACCTAAAGAAATGTGATGAAATTCTGAAAATGCTGGGATTCACCAAGCATTACACCAAGTAAGAGACTGAACAACTTCCAAAACAGACACCACAACAGTGACTGAATTTGAAGACTTTAATACAAAAAAGACTTCCCAAACTATAAAAAGCCCTATGACCCAAAGGATGGTTCACCAGCCAAATAACTTACAAACCTAATATTCACTCAAACCTGTTCGCAAGGATGACGAGAGCAGAAGTAATATCCCAAACTTCCTTCTAATACGAAGTCACGCATCCAACTACAATAACCAAACAACCAAGGCAAAAGCACACAATACAAGAAAAAAACTACTAGACCCGATACCATCAGTGATGAACTACATCAAAAATCCACCCAACAAAAACTCCAAACTACTTGCACCACATACAGACCCACAACAAAAAAGATCGGCCTCCATCATGGATCAGGTCTGGAGATTCATACCAGAGATGCACAGGAACCTGCTTCAACAAATATCCCTCGATATCAATATTCATAAAAACACATAAACCGGCAACTTAAAGACAAAAACCACACAATTAATCTCAATTGATGCAAAAAAGCTTTCAACAAAATCCAGCATCCTTCATGCTAAAAGTCCTAGAGGGAATTGGACTGGAGGGATCATTCCTCATGTAATCAAAGCCATATACAGAAAACCACAGCCAACATCATCCTAAATTGAGAAAAGTGGAAGCATTCTTCTTAAAGGCAGGAACATGGCAAGGCCATCCACTATCGACCTCCTCTTCTAATATAGTGCTTGAAATGCTTGCTAGGGCAATAAGGAAAGAAAGAAAATTAAAAGGATACAGTACTAATTGGAAAGAGGAAGTAAAACTAATCCCTTTTTGCAGATGAATATGTCAGTTTACCTAAGGGATGCTAAACCAGAAAAACTCGTTAGAAACAATCAAAAGTTTCAGTAAAGTGGCAGGATACAAAATAAACTTTAGAAAAATCCATTAGCCATCCTTATATTACACACCAACAATAAGCAACTGGAAGAAAGGAATATAAGGAGACCATTCCCAAATCACATAGCCTTAAGAGAATAAAAAATCTACGGAATAAACCTAACCAACAGACACCAAAGACCTCTACACAAACAAAAATTTCAAAACCTGAAGAAGGAGATTGAAAAGTGACCTCAAAAGATGAAAAAAACTTCCCATAACTCAATGGTATTGGAAAAACATAATATAATAAAAATGTCCACTCTACCACCACACAAATTAATATACAGATTCAATGCAATCCCAATCAACAAATCCCCATGAGCTTTTTCACAGACTTAGAAAAAAATCCTTAAATTCATATGGAAAAACAAAGACCTCAAATAGACTAAAAGCACCCTGAGTGAAAAGTCAATACTGGAGGATTACATCTACTGACTTCACACATATATTACAGGCATTATAGCACATAAAGACAGCCAGATACAGGCAAAAAAAAAAAAAAAAAAAAAAATCCAGAACCATTGACCAATTAACAAAAGAAGATCCAAAGTTGAGCCACATACAATTTCAGCCAACTTCATATTTGACAAAGGGCCAAAAAAAACTCTAATGGAGGAAATAGCATCTCAGAACAAAATGGTTTTGGCAAAACTGGATCACACCATTTTTAGAAGAACCAAAATTAAAACCCCTACCCTATTGCCTTACCAAAACAATGCTCAAGTGCAACACACAGAATCTCAACCTAGAAACCTGAAACCAGCCATGAAAACTGGAAATCCACAAGCTCGCCCACCTGGAAAGGTGATAGCAAAGGAAAAAAGTTCGAGCAGCAATCTACAAGAACAGGGTACTGTAGTAAGAACCAGCCACTTTGCCTAAAACTCACCCAAACAGCAGCCCATGCAAACAAGAGAACATAACACAGGACAGAAACAAACTGAAACTAGTGGGACCTCAAAAATACAAACTTAAAACGCTTATACCTGTCACAGCTAAAGGAAAACAATCAACGGAAACTCCAGAAGAGAAAACCCACCAGAGTGGAGGAAACCTCCAACCAACACACTGATTACATCTGACGAGCATTAAACCATCCAAGACCAATACTATAGACTTCTCTCCAACCAACAAGAATCTAAGAGAATAACAAATGATCTACTTCAAGAAGATCACGGAAACCAGTAAAAGGGCATGGCAGAGAATTAGCGAAGCTAGCAAGATTAACGAGTCGACTGACTGGCTCATCTGCAGAAAAGGACCCGCTTGGATCCCAGCACCCAACATGGCAGCTGAGAACCATTTGTAACTCTAGTTCTAGGAGAGCTCCAGTTCCTGGAGAACTCAAGTTCCAGGGAATCCGACATCCCCTTCTGATCTCTCCAGATCTGACACTAAACACGACGTGCACAAAGCATACATGCAAAACAACGTACATCAAATAAATAAACTATATAATAATTTATAAAAAGATGGAGTAAAGAGCCTGACAGAGACTTCACCAGTAAAGAAATAAAGAAATGGCTGAGAAAATACAAATAACTTAAAAAGTGTTCAACATTCATTAATAATTAAGAAATACAAATTAAAACCACCATAAGATATCATCTCAACTCTAATGAAGACTAGCCAAGATCAAAGAAAACACAGAAGATCACCAAATACATAGAACCGAAGGTTGTTGAGAATCACAAAAAGGGGAAACACTATACAATCCACATGAACCTGGTGGGGTATGTTAAACTGGCGTACAACCACTGTCGGCAAAGCAGAGTGGGAACCCTTAATAAATCTTCCAAAATGAGACCTAACCAACACGAAACCCCAGCCATAAACCACTTTCCTGGTGCCTTACATACCCCACAGCGACATATCCTACCACAAAGATACATGCACAGCTATGTTTATTGCAGCTCTGTTCACAATAGCAAAGAGCTGGAACCAACCCAAATGCCCCTCAACTAATGACCGGATAACGAAAATGTGGTATATCTACACAATGGAGTTCTATGCAGTGGTAAAGAAAGATGACATCATGAGCTTTGCTGGTAAATGGATGGAACTTGAAGCAATTATACTAAGTGAAGTAACACAGTCCCCCTCCCCAAAAAAGGTGAATGGTTTCCCTCATTTGTGGATGCTAACACCAAATCCCCAGTTGGCAGGCAAACTGAGCAACTTTATTATCATATTTCATTGTATCTGAAAGCAACTGTGCTATTACAATGTGAATCTACAAATGGGCTCTAGAATTGTCCTACCACTTATACTCACATGTTGTAATTACCATATATAGATGGAGGATATGTAGTCATATTCTAAAAAAAAAACATAAAGTTACACGACTTTATACCTGCATGCAAATTTACTGTTAAAATGTGAATCTCTAAATGTGTTTAGGAATCAACCTATAGTTTATTTTCAGAATTTTTAATTTTAACTTATGCATGGAGTGTATATATGCATATTTTGGAATAATATAAAATAAAAAAAATAAATTTACATATGATTTCCTTGTTTTGTTTTGTTTTTTTTGTTGTTGTTGTTGTTTTTAGTCTTTTCAAGACAGGGTCTCCTTGTAGCACAGCTGTCCTGGAACTCACTCTGTAGACCAGGCTGGCCTTGAACTCACAAAGATCCGTCTGCCTCTGCCTCCCAAGTGCTAGGATTAAAAGCGTGTGCCACCATGCCCAGCTATGATTTCCTTTTAAAAAATAATGTTTGCAGGCCAGGTGTGGTAGTGCACGCTTTTAATCCCAGTACTTGAGAGGCAGAGGCAGGTGGATCTCTGTGAGTTCAAGACCATCCTGGTCTACATAGAGAGTTCCAGGACAGCTGAGGCTGCAGGGAGAGCCTGTCTCAAAAAGACCAAAAAATAAAATAAAATAATATTTGCTCCTTTGTTAAAAAAAAAAAAAAAATACTGGGTCATAGTTCTCTGAATGTGTTTCTGAAATCCATCCTGTCCCCCTGATCTATGTGTTTTGTAGCTGTTCCTTTGGATACGATCATTGGACATGACCGTTCCCATCCTGAATCAGAGCTTTGAAGATTACCTGTAAGAGACCCTCATAAGATTGGCACTATTAGCATTTTCTTGTGGAGGGAAGGAGGGTCAGGAGGCTCATAAGGCCTCCAGGAAACCCCAGGAAGCCCCTCCCTTCCCTGAGATTAAATGATAACTGCCTGCTTCAGAGAGGAGCGTCTCTGGGAGTAGAACCGCCCACCTACCCACCTAGTGAAAATTTTCAGTCGTGCAAGCTTTTGAGTTTTCCCTGCTGTAAGCAGGATTCTTCGGCGGACCAGTTGCCTGTAGTTCCTCAGGCAGCTTCCCTGAGGTGTAGCTGCCTTGAGTTACCATACTGTAAGTAATCCTAATCAACAAATTGGTTAACCAAGCTGGACTTGGGCAGAACTCTTTCTTTGGTCAGAGACCTCTGGGGTGAACAGATGTTCCTTTATATCTCCCCAGGAAAAGTCCCATGATACTTGGAGCTAGCTACATAGCCTCGACAGAACTAACTGTGAGTCTGAGTGGAGCAGTTCATGGGTCTGCTATGAGTAAGAATGCATGCAAATGAGCCTGCCAGCTGAGGGTGGAGTGTCCCTGCAGGCAACAAGATAAGCCCCCTCTTTCCCTATATGGCATGGAATGTCATACCTGCTTGATATAGAGGTAGTTGTGTGGCCCTTGATGTGGGTGAGAATACAGGCAACTGAGTATGAGTGCTCTTCACAGAGGGAAGATCAGGATGGATCATAGGCAGGGCAAATCCCAATGGGACCAACTTTATGTAGTATATGTGTAGAATGGGATAGTAAGGGAGTTGTGGGGTCCCTGCTTTTAATCCCAGCCCTCTGAAGGCCGAGGCAGGCAGATCTCTGTGATTTAAAGGCCGGTCTGGTCTACATGGTGGACCTTAGGCTAGCCAGGGCTACTTAATGTGACCTTGTCTCTAAAGAAACAAAGGCATGCAGCTGAGTCTTGGCTGTCTAGACGAGCATGAACCTGTAGGAGGCGTGCTCCATATTCTCTTCTGATTGCTGTTTCTTGTTTTGGCCAGGGAGTGAGCATAAGGAAAAGCAGACAAAGGGGCAGCTAGGGTCACCTGAAAGCAAATGTGGCAATATTTGTGTTCTGCCAGAGCTTCTGGCAGGAGGAGGAAGGGGAGATGACAGTAGGCTGTGCTCATTATGATCTTCTGGAAAACTTAGTAACAGTTCACCATTTATCCCCACACATTTCTCCTGGCTAAAGAGAGGGGAGATCCCGCCCAGCTACTCTCCTGATATGGTGGTCATGGTTGCCTGCAAGTAGAGAGGGCCGTGCAAAACCTGGGAGCTCCTTGTGGAGTTACAGTTATCCCTCCCTGGATTAGTTGTTTTCCTTTCTGTGTGACCAATTACATAATGGGAAGCAACCTAAGGGAGGAAAATTTCATTTCAACTCATGGTTTATAAAAAGTCATTCCCTCCTGCAGGGAAGGCGTGGTGCTGGGCAGCCTGCTCACATCTGTACAGATCAGTAAGCAGAGAGCAGCATGAGTGCAGGTGCTCATTGCTTCCTCCTTTATCCAGTGTAGGGCCTTAGCCCACAGGATGGTGCCATCTACATGCAGGGCTGGACTGCCCTCCCCAGTTAAATCTCTCTGGGAACACCCTCTTAGATACACTCAGAGTTGTGTATATCATTTGAAATCCAATCAAGTTGACAATGAAAGTTCATCATCACAATCTCTCACTGATGTTGAGAATATTTTGGCTTGCTTGGATTCTAGGGCTGGTGTGTTTTGGTTTCTTGTGGCTCCAAGGAGCACCAGCACCAGTGAGCAGTGTGGTTAGATAGGAAAACAGAGCAGGATAGGGGAATGCCAATGTTTGGCACTATAATGCAATGTAAAAACCTGTGACTGGGGAAAATCATACCCCCCCCACCCCCTGCAGAGGCTACCATTATTTTTTTGTTAAATGGATGCAATGGCCATTTCAAATTGCCTTCTAAGCATGTGTTCTTATGTTCATGGATTACTGTTGCTGTGGGCCATAGGAAGGAAACCATTTGATATTTTTGTTTGTTTTATGATAGGTGGCAGTTATTACAGAGACTCATAGCTATTCAAAATGGTGGGGCTAAGTTATCTGTTGCTATGGTCTAAGTTGTGACACAGTGATCCAATCCCCAGCTCTAAATACAAGAAAATAATAACACACACCTATATGATTCCCTTCAATGCTCAGATAATGTCAGAGAGTAAGGAAAGAGTGTAAGAGCTGGGAGAAATGCTGGAGTGTTGTGAAGCTATTTATCCGCCTTCCACATCAGCATTGCCATCTTGAATCAATGTAGTTGAAATGAGACCCTCCTGAGATCAGGTGTATTAGCCTTAGCCTTCCCTGTGCAGGGGGATTGAAAACTCATGAGGCCTCCATGAGATCTGCAGGAGGCTCCTCTCCTCCCTAGATTATCTAAACGGCTGATGACTATTGGGATGGAGGTCTCTGATACTGCAGTTGTCTGTATATCTTCTAATGAAGCTTCTTGGTGGTCCAGCTTTTCATGAGTCATTCATGAAGTGGGATGCATTGCTTAGTGGGCAGCTTTAGTGTTGTGGTAACCGTCTTCAGGGGCGCAGCTTTTGTGGGCCACTCCTACTATGGTGAGACCATTCAGGGGTGAAGCTTCCCTTAAGTGACTCAGTGGCGTTTCTGCCTTAGATTCACACATGCTTCTATAAGCAACCCCAATACGGCCATTGATTGATTCACCAGGCAGTAGAGCCCTCGCTATCTGCTGCACAGAAAAGTCACATCGTAGCATAGTTCTTTCTTCAGCAGTATTTCTTCTCTTTTAACTTTTTGTTTATTTATTTAATGTGTTTGAGAGTTATGCCTGCATGTATGTAACTGCACCCCCACATCATGCAATGACCACAGAGGTCAGAGAGGGCATTGGATCCCCTGGAATTAGAGACTGCAGGCTTGTTAGCCACCTTATGGATGCCTGGATTCAAACACTGGGTCTTCCACAAGAGCAGCCAGCACTTTTAACCACCGAGCTACCTCTCCAGCCCTCCAGCAGTACTTTAAATATTAAAGCTTTACTGTATATCTTTAAATCTCATGCTGTTATTCCTCTTTCCTTGCAGTATTTTTCAAAGTTGTTTGACTTACTCTAAATTCTTTTTTTTTTAATTTTTTTTAATTCATTTTTTTTATTTATTTCTGTATGTGTATGAATGTACTGTCTGCATGCAAGTCTGTGCACCCTTGTCGTGCAATGCCACGGAGGTCAGAAGAGGGTCTCGGATTCCCCTGGAACTGGAGTTCTCCTGGAATTGGAGTTTCAGACGGCTCTCGGCCGCCATGTGGGTGCTGGGGATCGAACCTGGGTCCTCTGCAAGAGCAGTCGGCGCTCTTAACTGCTAGGCCACCTCTCCAGCCCTCTAAATTCCTTTCTTTGAACATAAAAATCTTGGCACTAATTTTTCTTTATTTACAGAATGTATATTGCTAATGTTTTTTATTGATGCTCCATTATATCTCTAGATCAATTTGTCATAAAATGACCTCATTATCATGTTAAATCTTCTGATCATGAATATGGTTTACCAATTATTTTTCAATAAAATAATTTTATTCTCATTAACTCACAAATAAAAACATCAAACGGCTAGACTGAGGAAGCCACTCAAACAACATTTGCCCAGTCCCCGCTCTATACACCTCGGTGAACTTCTGTTAGTTAGATGGCCATTCTGAAGCAATGAGTTGTGCTTAGGGTTTTACACTTTCACTAACAATTGCATTTTTATTCACTTATCTACCACAACAAAATGGAGTCAAAATTAGAAAAAAAAAAAAAAAAGCTTTCTATGCTCTCTCATGATTGTGCATCCTCCTGCCGGCACTACATCCTTTCTCATCACCCAATATTACCCTCTCTCAGTCTCCTTTCCAAATGGTATATTATACCCACACTTTTACCTGTTTATATACATATATACATGTATATATTGTAGGGTATGATCGGAATATGAAGGCTTTTTTTTCTGAGCTTGGGTCACCTCACTTAATAAAATACTTTCCAAATTTATCATTTTACTCCATTTAGTATCTTGAACACAGTGAAGTAAAGTTGACACTTAAATACTATGATCAGTACACATTATATTATAAAAGTAAACAAAAGAGGGAAGAAATAAAGATATGGGCACCTACTGAACTCATGCATTTATAACAAAATATGAAAGAAATATTCATGGCAGTTCTCAATACTCTGACTTCTGCAGAGCTGGCTCCCTCCCACAAGGCCCTATCCTGATACTTCAGGATTTCTTAGGGCCATGTCAAGACAGGGCAGAAAGAAAGAAAGGAAAAATAAGAATTTGCTAACTCTGTTCTTTAGGAGTTCACTTTGTATTTCCTTGATCCACAGTACCACAGACTCTTGCTAGCACATTCTCTCTCTGTCTTTCTGTCTGTCTCTGGTCTTTCTCTCACCCTCTCTCTCACTCTTGCACTCACTCTTGTTCTCTCAAGAAACCAGAATTTCACATAAACTAAGTAATCTATCAACAAGTTGTTCCTCCAGCTCAATCATATTTTAATTTAATATAGCTTATCTTTGTAGTTTCTATCATATATCTATTGGAAAGTGATATTTCAGAAGGTTGTTAGACAAAAACAAAAACTTCACATAGTTGTTAGCCACCATTTGGGGGCTGGGAACTGAACCTAAGTCCTTCCTGCAAGAGCAGCCAGCGCTCTTAACCACTGAGCCATCTCTCCAGCCCCATTATTGTGACTTTAAAGAGAGTAGGAATTTCCTGAGTGAAAAGGGGAAATAAAGGGGCTTTCCTCTCAGGGTCAACCATTTGGTGAAGATTTTAAACAAGACAGGAGTATCTAAAGAGAAGAAAGTTTGATGTTATAAGATGCATGGAAGCCTGCATCTGTGGACTGAGGTGTGTAAATATGTCTGTGAGACACTAGAAAGGCTCATCCTTGATAGACACTAGGAGATGGTTTTTAACAGTATTGTCCTGCTTATTTTGGAATCCCTTTCTCAAGAGAATCCGGTCCAGAGAAGCATGCCACAGCCTCTCAAGAGCAAGCAGGGGGCTGGAGAGATGGCCTAGCGGTTCAGAGCGCCAACCGCTCTTGCAGAGGACCCGGGTTCGATCCCCAGCACCCACATGGCGGCTGAGGACTGTCTGAAACTCCAATTCCAGGAGAGCCAGTTCCAGGGGAATCCGACACCCTCTTCTGACCTCTGCAGCATTGCACGACACGGGTGCACACACTTGCATGCAGACAGTACATTCATACACATACAGAAATAAATAAAATTAATAAAAAAAAAAGAGCAAGCAGAAGGTCATGAAAAGCCAATAAAATCTTTTAAGTGTTCTCTAGACTACTTCCCCTGAATCTACAGCCAGGTAAGTCTCTGGTGAAGGAGGAGAGGGAAAAATGGGGATCATGAAGGGAGAAGAAAGAAGTTAAGGGTGATGGAGGGAAAGAAAAAGAGAGAGGAGGGCAGAGGGAAGAGGGAGGAGGGAGGAGGGAGGAGATAGGAGGGAGGAGGGAACATATCTGTACCATGCTTCCTCATACATGGACTGCACCTCAACTAGAGAAAGCAAAAACAGTTTGTGCAGCTTCAGGGCCATGATACACTAATTACTAAGGTGCATGACGAAAACTACAAGGACCACAATAATTACAGAGTGGATCCAAAATAATAAAAGCACTAGTGCTAACAGAGCCCAGCTTAGCACTCTCCTGGTTCTGTTCTCACCAACTTAGAGTCAGGAAGGATGTTTGTCTTCATCTCCTACCACATACAACCAAGTGACTGCCCTGATATAGATGTCCTCTACTTTTTGTGACTACTCCAAACCCAGAGGGTTGGATCAAACACTTCTAGACTATTCATTGGATTTGTCTTTATTTGAATAAAGCTATATATTATCCTAGTAATTTTTTTCGGGTTTAAGTTAATTTTTATTGAGTGCATTTCATACAACATTTCTCAATCAAATCTAGACTCATTCCCCCATCCATGCCCACCCCTTACACCTCCCCCACCCCCGCCAGAGCTCATGGACTCTGTCATACATGTTAAGTCCTGCCTTGCATCTTTTTCTCATTATTTTATAACCTTTTTGATGCACAAGTTTACTGTTTTGGTCAGTTTTTATTATGTTTTTCTCTCTCTCTTTTTTGTGCCATTAATTTTATATTATTACAAAATATGCATATATAGTCCACACATAAATCAAAATTACAAATTCTGAAAATAAACTATAGGTTAATTCCTAAGCACATTTATAGATTCACATTTTAACAGTAAAGTTGCATGCTGGTAAAAAGAATATGAATAGAATATGAATACATATCTTCCATTCATATATAGTAATTTCAATGTGGGAATACAAGTGCTAAGGCAATTCTAGAGCCCATTAAGAAATTCACATTGGAATAGAACAGTTGCTTTCAGATTCAATGAAATATGAAATAAAGTTTTCCTGCCAACTGGGGATTTGGTGTTAGCATCCACAAATGAGGGAAAACATTCACTGCTTGTTTTTCTGGGACTGTGTTACTTCACTTAGCATAATGGCTTTGAGTTTCATCCATTTACCAGCATAGCTCATGATGTCATCTTTCTTTACTGATGCATAGAACTCCATTGTGTAGATGTACCACATTTTTGTTATCCAGTCATTAGTTGAGGGGTATTTGGATTGGTTCCAGCTCTTTTCTATTGTGAAGAGAGCTACAATAAACATAGTTGTGCACTTATCTTTGCAGTAGGATGCATCTTGTGAGTATATACCCAGGAGTTGTATGGCTAGGTCAGGTGGTAGGCTCATTTTGAGTTTTTTTTTTT
Organism: Rhizomys pruinosus; assembly: GCA_009823505.1. NCBI lineage: Eukaryota > Metazoa > Chordata > Mammalia > Rodentia > Spalacidae > Rhizomys > Rhizomys pruinosus. The sequence continues at coordinate 53,417 of VZQC01010833.1, read as the reverse complement.
TTTTAAGTTTTCCACACTGCTTTCCACAGTGGTTGTACCAGTTTACATTCCCACCAGCAGTGGATGAGTGTTCCCCTTTCCCCACAACCTCTTCAGCATTTGGTATCTTTTGTTTTCTTGATCTTGGCTAGTCTGATTGGAGTGAAATGATACCTAAGTGTGATTTTTTTTAATTTTTTTAAAATTTTATTTATTCTTTATGTGCAAGAATGTACTGTCTGCATGCAGGTCTGTGCATCCGTGTTGTGCAACTCCCTGGAGGTCAGAAAAGAGTGTCGGATTCCCCTGGAACTGAAGCTAAAGACGGCTCTCAGCCACTATGTGGGTGCTGGGGATTGAACTCTGCAAGAGCAGTCAGGCACTCTCAACCACTAGGCCATCTCTCCAGCCCCCTTTAGTGTGGTTTTAATTTGCATTTCCTTAATTATTAATGATGTTGAACACTTTAAAAAATTTTTTTAATTAATTAATTAATTTACATTTGTATGAATGGATTGTCTGCATGTAGATTTGTGCACCCGGGTCATGCAATGCCACGGAGGTCAGAAGAGGACATCGGATTCCCCTGGAACTGGAGTTCTCCTGGAATTGGAGTTACAGACAGTTCTCAGCTGCCATGTGGGTGCTGGGGATCGAACCCAGGTCCTCTGCAAGAGCAGTCGGTGCTCCCAACCCTATGCCATCTCTCCAGCCCCTGAACAGTTTTTAAGATGTTTCTCAGCCATCTTTACTTCCTTACTGGTGAAGTCTCTGTTCATCTCTTTACTCCATCTTTTGATTAGGTCATTTGTTTTCTTAATTCTTTGTTTTTTAAGTAGTTTATATATTCTGGATGTTAATGCTCTGTCAGATATATCAGTGGTGAAGGTTTCCTCCCACTCTGGGTTTTCTCTTCACTTCCTTGATTGTTTCTTTAGCTGTACAAAAGCTTTTAAGTTTGATGAGGTCCCACTTGTCAGCTGTTGTCCTTATTTCCTGTGCAGATGCTTTTTGATGTAGAAAGTCTTTTTCTATGCCTATGTCTTGTAGGTTGCTGCAAACTTTTTCTTTTATCACCTTCAGAGTTTCAGGTTTCAGGTAGAGATCTTTGATCCACTTGGAGTTTATTTTTGTACAGGGTGAGAGGTAGGGGTTTAATTTTGTTCTTCTACAAATGGTGATCCAGTTTTGCCAACACCATTTGCTGAAGATGCTATATTCCCTCCATTGAGCTTTTTTGGCCCTTTTGTCAAATATGAGGTGGCTGTGGATTTATGACCTCAAGTTTGGATCTTCAATTTTGTTCCAGTGGTCAATGATTCTGGTTTTTTTGCCAGTACCAGGCTGTCTTTATGACTATGGCCCTGTAATATAGCTTGAAGTCTGGTAGAGCAATCCCGCCCCCTGTATTGCATTTTTCACTCAGGGTTGCTTTAGCTATTTGGGGTCTTTTGTTTTTCCATATGAATTTAAGGATTTTTTTTCCTAAGTCTGTGAAAAAGCTCATGGGGATTTTGATTGGGATTGCATTGAATCTGTATATTAATTTGGGTAGAATGGACATTTTTACTATATTAATTTTTCCAATCCATGAGCATGGGAGGTCTTTCCATCTTTTGAGGTCATTTTCAATCTCCTTCTTCAGGGTCTTAAAATTTTTGGTGTAAAGGTCTTTGGTGTCTTTGGTTAGGTTTATTCCTAGATTTTTTTTTCTCTTGAGGCTATTGTGATTGGAAGGTCTCCTTATATTCCTTCTTCAGTTGCTTATTGTTGGTGTAAATAAAGGCTACTGATTTTTCTAGGTATATTTTGTATCCCACCAATTTACTGAAACTTTTAATCATTTCTAAGAGTTTTCTGGTGGAATTTTTAGCATCACTTAGGCAAACTAAAATATCAGCTGCAAAAAAGGGATAGTTTTACTTCCTCTTTTCCAATTAGTACTCCTTTAATTTTTCTTTCTTTCCTTACTGCCCTAGCAAGCATTTCAAGCACTATATTGAAGAGGAGCGTCAATAGTGGACAGCCTTGCCATGTTCCTGCCTTTAAGGGGAATGCTTCCAACTTTTCTCAATTTAGGATGATTTTGGCTGTGGGTTTCTTATATATGGCTTTGATTACATTGAGGGGATTTGCTCCTTTGGCCCATGTTCTGGACCCAACCTGGACAACTGGGCATGGAGTGTGTACAGCCTGCCTGTCCTATTCACACACACAGTTCCTCTCTATAGTTTTAGAGTTGGGCAATGGGTGCCAGGATGGGCCTGCACAGGCCTGCACACCAGAAATCCCACCTGGGCAACTGGGCATGGAGTGTGTGTGGCCTGGCTGTCCTTCTATCCACGCAGACAGTTCCTCTTTATGGTTCTAGTGTTGGGCAGCAGGTGCTGGGATGGGCCCACATAGGCCTGCATGATAGAAAACCCACCTGGGCAACTGGGCACAGACTGTGTCTATCCTAGCAAAATTTAAGACTAAGCTACTCTCAAATTTTATGCTAAACCTCTTTTCTCTATATTATTCACTGATTCTAGAAATTCTGCATTTCCTTTTTCATAAAATAAAATATTAAGATGCTCAGCTTTACATACAGCTGGACATGTGAATAAACTCATCTAAATGGTAACTGGGCAGTAGACAGCAACAGTGAGAGGGGCCTTGGTCTCCTTAATGCTAGCTTAGAGGACGACAGGAGATGGCCTTGGTCTCCCAAATGCTAGCTTAGAGGATGACAGGAGATGGCCTTGGTGTCCCTAATGCTAGCTTAGAGGATGACAGGAGACCTTTGAACACCAGTTATGACCTTTTCCATCCTGGAAATTAAGATGTTTCCCTGGCTCATTACAGCTGTATCTGGTGAGCAATACAAACATTCATAGCCAGAGCAAAGAAGAAGTCTAGCCCAAATAGATACTCATTAGTAGACAGTCCAATTGAAGGAGGTGTCTGTCATGAATTTGTTTAATGGCCAGTTATATTAAAGTTTAAGAAAGTGAGGGGAAATTTCAGGGAATCAATGATCATCTCAGACCCTTGGTCAGTGCTGGCTCCCCAGTGCCTAAAGCAAATTAGAGGTTTATTTTTAAAGATCAAATATACCAATGTTTGATGGTTTGTTCCCATAGGCATCTGGCATTTGTTAACAATACATAGGTATTTATATGTGGTTATATATATTTATATATGTTTTAGCTTGTCTTCCATTGCTGTGACAAAACACTCTGACTGACACCAACTTGGGGAGGAAAGGGTTTATTCAGCTTACATCTCCTGGGTCACAGGTCATCACTCAGGGAGCCCAAGGCAAGAACTCAGGGCAGGAACCTGAAGGCAGGAGCTGAAGCACAGGCCATGGAGGAATTCTGTTTACTGGCTTGCTTTCCTGGCCCATGCCCAGCCTGCCCTCTTATACAGTACACAACAACCTGCCCAGGGTGGCACCACCCAGAGTGGGCTGGGCCCTCCCACATTGCTTGAAAATCAAGACAATACTCCACAGATGTGGCCACAGGCCAGTCCAATGGAGCCAATTCCCCAACTGAGGCTCCCTCAGTTATATATATATATATATATATATATGAAGAAATAGAGAGGAAGTGTCAGCTCTATAAAACTAAAAGCTGGGGAGATATTTGGAAGTGAGGCATGCTCTGAAAAACTCAGCAAAAGTTGGAGGTTCATGATCTGAGGCAAAAGACAGAATTGATAAGAAAGTAGGCTGGACAGGAAAACCTACAATTCTTCTGTCATTGGCCAGAGAAACAAAACAAATATGGTATTCACATCAAAAGCACCAAGAATGACTTCCCCTGCTGTTTGATAGGATGCTTCTCTCCTTCTCTGGCTCCTCATGTTCTGCAAGTGCCCCCTCCCCAGGAATGCCACAACACATCCATTGAAGCCATTTTGAGTTTTTGTTTTGCTGTCAACTTTTTGGAGTGGCGCCCAGTAAGACTGCTGATGTCAGGACCTAACTGGGGAGATGTTCCAGTATGTGCTGAGCTCCTTGAGCACTTAGGGAGATTTTGCCCAGAGAAGAAAGAGTTGAAGACAGATAAATGATATGGCTATCTGAACACATCTTAAGTAATCCTAGCAGGAAGAGGGGTTAGGCTTATTTTCAGCAGCTCCAGGGCAGAGAATTTTCTTAGGCTGGATTTACAAGCAGTTGGTTTGCCCTCTTGCCTCAGAGAAATGTCCAAATCTGCCAGGTATTGATACTGTAACCTGGGAGATACAAGATACAAACTAATCTGACGGATTGCTTTGCCAAGATGATTCTGGGTTTCCGTTTCATGATGTTATTTTTGTCATCTAAAAGTAATATAGTAGCACTGCTGCTCGAATAATTGTGAACGTTACCTAAAAAAATAACTTTCTACCATACTGATAATTTTTAAAGCCCATTATAATAATATTAAGTGTGATTTTATTGTGCCAAAGGTCTACAGAGGTTTCTAAGAAAGTGTAGCTTCACCTGTAAAGGAGAAAATTAATGCAGGCCAAGAGATTCCATTAGAAGATGATGGCAGAATGTGTGTGTTCAAGTAGATAAAGAAACGTGCCCTTGAATTCCCCCACACTTAAATTTCATATGTGGAGACTTTAATTTTAATTTACCATACCAACATCACTTTTTCCTATACTAACACATATATGGAAACAGCCATTAATTTCTACTTTTTGTACTGAATAGTAATGGAAACACTTTTATTTTGTCAGCTTTCTAATTTATTTAATTTTTTTTTTTGTGAGCCACCATGCCCAGCTTAAAGACAGTTCTTAGCCACAAGGTGGGTGCTGGGAATCAAACCCAGGTCCTCTGCAAGAGCAGTTGGTGCTCTTAATCACTGAGCCATCTCTCCAGCCCCCAGAAACACTTTTCAATTGAACACTGTGCTTGAAAGGCATTAGTAGAGTACAAAAAAGTTATGTGTCCACCTTTTCTGGGTATGTCTTGATATTTAACTGCCAACGGCACGTGCCCAAGAGATCTAACAGAAAGCTAACAAAGTTCCTGCTCTCACTGTGAACCTTATGTCTTCTTTCAGGGTTTGAATGTCTGAAAATTGAGCAAGGGTTCAAACGGTCAAAGGTGTTTCCCCAGCATAGGGGAGGGAGAATTTCAAGAACACTCCATCCTGTCTTGTCTTAGATTTCAGCCAAAGTCTAAGCACACTCTTCTTGCTTCAGGAAAGCTACTGGCTTGTCTGCAAGAAAATTACAAGTCAACCCCAGCACTTAGTCTAGCAGATGGCTTCCAGGCAAAACATAAACGACCTACCTGTGGCATGCAGTTGGATATATCTACAAATGACTCATACTGATGCTTACCTTGTGGTTGTCGATGCCCACCTTCCTATCGACCTGTAATTGATGGGTGGACAGACAGCCTAGCTGATGATTTCGTTTCTCTGTTTCTTAGCAGGAGGCACAGGAAATCTATTCTCTGACTATTCTAAATCTCCTCCACTGTGGTAAGATCAGGTCTCATTTCCCTTGTAGCCACAATGTTTTAACCCACTTCCTTCCTGAAGCAGACATTTGTGACTATGTACTGAATTAAATTTGAATGCATGCAATGGAAGAAAATACCATTCTCTAGAGCCGTGTTCCAGGATGTAGGCTCACTTAGGACTAGTCACTTTTTAGAGTGTCACTGCAAATACCTACAGCAAGGCTTATTGTTCCCAGACTCCATTTTCTGTGGCATGACCCTTCAACTACAGATTCTTCATTGCAATGTATTTCGAATATTCTGTATTACATAGGTATGAGTCTACAGTGTACATATGTATTTCGTGTTTGAACAGACGTACCTATACCATAAACCACCCATGGGTGTAGTACTCAGCTAAAACAGTAACATTTTCAAATTCACCTAGTTGAGGGGGTGCTAGAAGCAGAGAGGAAGAGGATGTTGCGTCACCACCCTGGATTCCACTGGAGCAGAGTCAGTGCTACTTCCCTGCCAAACTTGGAAAATACAGTGAAAAGAATCCCAGGAGGCAACTCAGGAATAAAAATACAGTGACATTTAGACCGAAAGTTTCAGAAACACCCAGGTTCTAAAGGAGGTAAAGGAAGCAGAAAAGCCCTAGACCAGCTGGTTAAACTGCAGACTGACCGGAAACTTGAGTTCTGTAAGAATGAGATTTTCTTTAAAGTGTACCCCAAAGTAAAGAGGAAGAATCACAGAATGTCAAGAGCAGTTAGCCAGTGTCTCAGTCAGAGGATCATAAACACAGTTGGGAAAACAGTTCCACCTGCTTATATGTTTGCACTGGATTTTTAGTGGCTTATCTGTGCTGCACAGACATCCAAGAGTAAACTTTCACCCTGTCCTTAGAACGCAAGATCTGAAGATTCAGATAGAAGGGAAACATGATGCTGGTGTCCTATTTGTGAAAATGCTGTTGACCTCTCACCTCCATGTCCCTGGTCTGTGGCATCCACAACCCCTTTGGGGAGCACCTACAGGCTCCTCTACCTGTGCTCCCTGCGGAGGACCCTTGAGGATCCAGATGTGAGTCCTGGCATAATGAACAATTCAAAACCTGCCTTCTGCCATTCTCCCAGGAACCTCTAGCCTCCAGAAGCATGGTCAACAACTTGTGACGTTCTAAATCCTTAGTAGAGATAACCAGAAAACAGATCCCAATTCTACCTGAAAGACAATGGAATGATGTAATTTTGTAATCTGTGACTCCTTCTGTTCTCTGCCTAATACAATGATAATCCAACAGGATGCCATTTTCCTGCAGTACAGAGAGCATTCTCTGTGACCAGGGATGCAAATATATTTATATACATATTATATAGAGAATATTGTTTGTATGTTAGTGTATTTATTTAAAATACATAGAATTCCATAATATTTTTTATTTATTATTTTATGTGTATGAGTGTACTGTCTGCATGTAGGTAGGTTGCACCTGTGTCATGCATGCTGCAGCGGTCAGAAGAGGGAGGGTGTCACATTCCCCTGGAACTGGAGTTAAAGATGGTTCTTAGCCGCCATGTGGATGCTGGGAATCAAACCTGGGTATTCTGCAAGAGCAGTCGGTGCTCTTAACTGCTGAGCCATCTCTCCAGCCCCATAAGATTTTTTTTAAGTCAAGGCCAGTTTCTGTTGTTTACTCATCATGTTTATAAGATACTTATTTCCTGCCAGATGTGGTGGTACATGCCTTTAATACCAGCATGTGGGAGGCAGTGACAGGCAGATCTCTGTGAGTTCAAGGCCAGCCTGGTCTACATAATCAGTTCCTGGCCATCTGTGGCTACAGGGAGACCCTGTCTCAAAAAGACAAAAAATAAATAAATAAAGATTAATTTCTGATACAAATGGATAAGCATTATGGGAATGGTCTAGTGTGGAGATAAGGAAGCCAAGGACCTGCTGGCAAGGTGGTTCACTGAGGAAGTCTGAAGACCTGAGTTTGATTCCGTGGAAGGAGAAGAAAAGTGACTCCCAAAAGTTATCTTCTGACCTCCCTGCATGCTTCCTGACATGTGTGCACCTGCACTTACAACCAGAAATCATATAGCACACGAAAGAAAGAAAGAAAGAAAGAAAGAAAGAAAGAAAGAAAGAAAGAAAGAAAGAAAGAAAGAAAGAGAAAGAGGAAAGAAGTAAAGGAAGAAAAAGAAAAGGAAAGAAAGAAGTAAAGAAGGAAATAAAATGAAAGAAGGTATCTTTACTGCCACCAATGAAAAGTTCCACGAGGACAAGGAAAAGGACAGTGTTTTCTCTTGAGATTCTGTTCCATTTCCCACATCTAGTGCAACTACCTGGCACGCACTTTGCACTCAGTGTACGCCTCCTGGTGAGCAGAAGAAATCGAACAGGGGAACAGATGAGTATGGGAAGAGCGCCTGCTCTGTTCCCACTGATCCCTCTTGTGGCAAATTCGAGGGCAGAAGTCTGCCTTTCACTCCTACAGCATCTTGAGGCAGAGTGATTTCAGCCAGGTCTGCAATGCATTTTGAAGTTGTAACCAGAGAAACAATTTAACTATTACAATCCTCTAAACACCAGTAAAATGTACCCAGGCAGGGGCTCAATCAACAACCTTGGAGCGGAAGAGAAGGAACCGTTGGCCAAGAGGCAAAATGATCTTGTTTCAATGATTCCTCGAAATACAAGGTCACATGTGGCCAGTTTCTTTCTACTCATAAAGAAGTCCAGATCAAAACAACGAAATTAAACACCAAATTCACAGTTCTTTTTCCCTCGAGGCCCTGACTCAGAAGTTCAGAAATTTCAATGACCCATGGTTTTTATGGCAAATCCTGTCTTGGCACAATGGAGTCCCTCAGTTAGTTTAAGACCTTTCCATCTATGATATAACGGTTCTGTTGTTGGCAGCACTTGATGACATCACAGTCGTAAAACTCAGCAACAGCAAGAAGATTGTTTTGGTGTCAAAGTGAGAATTCTGCTCTGCCCAGCTCCGGACCATCCTGTGTTCTTTGTTTAAGCTCAGTGTTGGGGCGGGGCTGACTTCAGCCTGCTGCAGGCTTCCACTGATGGCTGTTCACGCAGCATTGATGCGTTTGCCACTAAGACTTTGACTCCAGCACTTGACTCCTCTGCTTGATCTTTAGGGTTAGTAACGCAGGAGGCCATGTAGATGGAGTCTTTGATTACTGTCTAAGGAGGGCAATTATCAAACATCATTCTAGAATTGTGTCTCTTTAGATACGAAGGATAGTTGTCACTTCGTTAGACTAAATAAAATTGAAATACTCCATGAAAAGTCTCCATCAGCTTTCGGGGGGGGGTGGGGCATGGAATCTTATCACTTGGCCAGGATCCTTCTCTACTATCTGGCAAAAATCTCAAACCACCAACCCAAAGCCATGGGCTAAGGACATAAGGTATTACACAATTTCAGCAGCGATCCAGCACGAGACAGCAGGCAGTTCCCACAGAGTCAATCAGAGGCAGACAGGGCCCTCATCTGTACACTGAGGAAAAACAAAGTATTCAACCAGATATTATTAAGAATGACCACTACAAGGCCTGGAGGGATGGCTCGACAGTTAAGAACACTGGCTGCTCTCACAGAGGACCCAGGTTTGGTTCCCAGCACCCATATGGTAGCTGACAATCGTCCTTAACTCCAGTTCCAGGGGAACTGACACTCTCTTCTGACAACCATGGACATTGAATAATGGGTGCACTTACATACATGCAGGCAATACACTCATACACATAAAAAATAAAATATTTTAAAAGAATACTACAAAATAGAATAAATGAATATAACTGATCCATTGTAGAGGGATTATTGCTGTAGAAACCTGCAGAAAAGAACTAAAATAGTCTCCATAGATAAGCAGCAGATGTGGGGGTTGGAGAGATGGCCTAGCGGTTAGAAGCGCCGACCGCTCTTACAGAGGACCCAGGTTCGATCCCCAGCACCCACATAGCGGCCGAGAGCCATCTGAAGTTCCAATTCCAGGAGAACTCCAGTTCCAGGGGAATCCGAAACCATCTTCTGACCTCCGCGGCATTGCACGACACGGGTGCACAGATTTGCATGCAGACAGTACATTCATACACATACAGAAATAAATAAAAAAAAAAAGCAGACGTGAAAATGCCTTTAACAGGAGAGAATCAGATGAAGTAGCAGCCCAAGAGAATGGTAGCTCCACTTGCCAGATATTCTTCAGCGAGAGGGGCTTTGCAGAAAGATGCTTTGAGCCTCTGTCAAAAGATACTTTCTGGGAGTTAACTCTGCTTCCTCTGTATGACCCCAGCATCTTGGAAAATAAGAAAGAAACCACATACAAACAGGACATATGTTTCCCTCTGAGGAACTTAAAATGTTTCTTTGGGGCCCTGAATCCAAAATTCTGTTCTTGAGTTTGCTTTTCCAGAGTTTAGCAGAGCAGCAAATGAGTTCAAGTTTCTGCCCTCGGGGAAGGATTTCTTCCTTGTTAAACACTTAGGCTTCCTCACTGCTGTCTTCAATGTCTGCTGCTCATTCTCTACTGAGTTCTGGCCAGCAACTCTCCATTTTTCAGTTATGGTGCCTTGGGGCTCCTCTTTCCTCACAGAGAACCTGTAGCTTTTAATTGCTCTTCCACATGCCCCCAAAGCCCTGAAGAGCTACCCCAACTAGGTGTCTTTCCAGCTCCCACTTGTCTACTCTGCTTTGACCAAAACCGAGTGTGGCGGACGGAGGACCTGGTGATCTAGTCCAGAACATCTCAGGGTGAATTCAAAGATCTTATGTTGCTTTAAAAAAGATTTATTTATTATTAGGTATACATGTGCATGTCTGCATTAATTTCTGTGTACCACATATGTGCAGGGGCCTGCAGGGGCAAGAATAGGGTGTCAGATACCCTAGAACTTGAGTACAGGTGGTTGGGAGCTGCCTGACATGGGGGCTAGGGACTAAGCCTGGGTCCTCTGTAAGAGCAGTAAGCTCTTTTAACTGCTGAGCCAACTCTCTAGCCCATCTTGAAATAACTCCATGAGCTAGTTTGGGAGGAACAGCCCTATTCCTTCTGACTGGCATTTAAATTACTACCTGTGCCTCCACTCTGAGATGTTCAGCATGTACTTCTCAGAGCAGGATCTGCAGAACACTCATCCTAAGGAATATTAATGGGCACTGCCTGTCATACACTCACTTGTCTGGCACCCCCCCCATATCATGCCCTACAACAACTACAAGTTGTACACACACATACACACACACATCACACATGCACACACGCACCACAAACATATATTCCATCCACTTATAAACACTGCACATAGAACATATACACACATGCATATTACACACATCCCATGCACCTGTACATACTACATACAGTATAGATATGCACACCACAAACATACAGTACACCTGTACACATTGCCTACATTATATATTCACAATCTCCCATATACTCTAGAGACCACATACATTACGGTTTTAAAAGTAGATAGATACGGGCTGGAGAGATGGCTCAGAGGTTGAGAGCGCCGACTGCTCTTGCAGAGGATCCAGGTTCAATTCCCAGCACCCACATGGAGGCTAAGAACCGTCTTTAACTCCAGTTCCAAGGGAATCCGACGCCGTCTTCTGACCTCCACGGCATTGCATGACATGGGTGCACCAACCTACATGCAGAAAATACACTCATACACATAAAAATAAATAAAAATTTTAAAAAGTAGATAAATACAATGAAAATATTTACATTATCTCTCAAGTCCTTTAGTGGATTTATTATGCATATTTCTGAACCTATTTGAACACAAGCTGCAGGGTGTGTGTGTGTGTGTGTGTGTGTGTGTGTGTGTGTGAAGACAACTTCTACTGGTGAGTGGATGAGCCTTGGAACACAAGGAAAAAACTTATCACAGCCGGTACCTAAAACTGAAGTGAAATGCGACGAGAGAAACTGAGAATCCCTTTTGGGCTTCGTAGTCTCATTAATAAAAGAATTTAGAATTGAACTAAAAAGGAACCCCAAGGACAGTTTTGTCAGTTTTTAAGAGAAAAATGGGTTAGGTGAAAATCCCAGCAGCCCCCAAGAAGAGAGATGGGAAAAAAGTCAAAGTCATGCACAGACTGTAAGCAGCTTATTAAGAAAGGAAACAGCTCTCCCAAGAATGGAATGGGCCAATGAGCTGAGGAAAAAGCCTCAAATCACCTGGCTTCACCCGGGTTGGTTTTACACATGCTCCTAGTATTGGAGTACACATTGTGGTTTAAATTTTAGCTGTTACATAACACTTAGCTTGACAGGTACAAATTTTTAAATAAACCTGGCTTAAGACTTAGAAGAAGAACCACTCGGTAGATGCTATAAGCAATCATTTTAGCAAAAGATAAAAATCTTTATTTTATATGGTGTAATAATTACTTAAGGCACACTGAAAACACAGAGCTAAAATTTTTAGATTTTTGAGAATAACCAAGCCTAGAAGATCACCTCCCCAATGAAGGTAATTGTCCACGAGGACAAGACTGTTTCTTAAAATAGGACTTGCACATCCCAAAAGTCAGTTTTTATTTATCTATTTATTATTTTTATTTTAAAAATATTTTAATTTATCATTTTTTTATTTTATGTGTATGAGTGTACTGCCTGAAAGTATGTAAGTGTACCCATGTCATGCAGTGCCCATGGAGTCAGAAGAGGGTGTTGGATCCCCTGGAACTCCAGTTACAAAGGATCATTAGCTGCCATATGGGTCCTGGGAACCTATGGAGGTCCTCTGCAAAAGTAGCCAGTGCTCTTAACTTCTTTTTTTTTTTTAATTTTTTTTTATTGATGCTTTGTGTATTTCATACATCATTTTCCAATTCAGTTCAGGCATATATCCCCTTCCCTTCACCCCGCCCCACCCCTACCCATCCCAGATCATGCGTTCTGCCGTAACTTTCCTGCATCTTTCTGGTTTTTTTTGTTGTTGTTTTGTTTTCATTTTTTTTAACAATAAGTGATAATTTGTGATTACAAGCATCCTTCATGTCAAACCAATATGCGAGCAGTTGTGCCCAAACCCACACAGACAATGGGTCTCACCATCCAGCGGGGTGGGTGGCTTGTATGTACAATAATGTTGATGAAATAAGTGTCCAATCTATATTGTTGTGTTTGTTTTCACCTTTCCATCACCCCCAGCGTAGCCTTACATTGCTGCCCTTACATTCTATCACACTTCCTCTTCCACAGATTGTTTTCCTAGGCCTAGAAAAGGGGCACACGTGGATGAGATGCAAAACGGTCTCGTTCTCGGAGCTGTTGTCTTGGTCTCTAGTTAATTCTGGCTTTTTTCTTTCATGGCTGCCAGCTTGTCCAGGCATAACCTTCAATCCTACCTAATGAAGCACCATGCAATTGAGATATAAGGTAATTTAAACAGTATAATATATAGCTTTCGGTCCTACTAATGAAGCACTCGCAATTGGATGTATAGGTATTTAAACATACTGTGTATGTTAGTTACATTGGTATAGGACCAATGTTGTGGATGAAGTTAATCCCATGAATTTACATTTCTTTCTGTTAAATATGACAGGGGTCTATCGCGTGTGGTTTATACAAACATCTCTCTAACCATAGAGGATGTAAGGCTTTTTGCATCAGCCGTGGGTTATTCTCCCAAGGAGAGAAGCCCAATAGCCAATCGTTTGGGATATACAGACATAGGGCTAGCCACTGCCTGCACAGTATTTCCAGGCAGATTGAGGTGTAGCTGGTGGCTGATGGAGGGGTTTTGTCTTGACTCAAAGGAGACCCTATTTGCTTTATTTTGGTTTAGTGGCCTTTGGTAAACACTCTCTGGCATTCCAGAGGGCCATACCGTATGCTTGCAAGTGTGGTCTCCATACATCTTTCCCATGTTTATATCAGGTTCTTCAACAGCAGGGCCTTATCGCTCTCTTCCTTTGCAAGATAATCCCGTTTGGAGGCAAGGAGCCTTTACCTTTGTGGGGGCTTGGGATCCCCTGGCCAACATCTCCTTGGTAAGAGTTATCCATTGTTGATGTCATAGCTCCTGTATTTAATATATATGCTTGCTTTAATTCGCAACTTTCATGGAGATCTTTAGCAAAATTATTTTGGTTCCTGAAATGCGAATAAGCCGTTCACAGTTCTTATGTTCATTAGTCAATTAAAGAAGGGCAGTTTTTAAACCGATTTTACAAAGAATACCTCTATAACAGCTGGCTCCAATCTAAGCTTGGAGAACGACCTCATCAATCATCATATTTCCCTATTCTATGGGGGGGAGTTAGAAAGCCCTTTTATTAAAACTTTTGCAACACCTAGAAGATAAGCTTCGCATGTCATGGATTCATTAAAAATTCGTTGTACCAGTAGGATCCAGAGAGGGCCATGGTGTTGAGCAATCGCAGAGCATTTCTTCCCTTCAATCCCAGAGGATTCCTTCCTTCTTGCTGGCATTTCTGGCACATCCTACTCACTAGCAAAGCTGCATTTTTCTTTCTCAGCCATTAAATTTGGTGCTACTCTGGCCTGTTTGGAACATGACAAATCTTTTCCCATATTAGGTTTAGGATTTGGATTGCAAGGTTTTTTTGACAAAAAGTTTTTCTATCTATCTATATCCCCCTTTTTAATGTTTAGTTTTTTATTGTTTGACCCATAGTCCACACAAAAGCAAAATATAACATACTATATGGGGTGGATTCAAGGCACAGATTTCATCAATTCAAACACCATGCGGTTTTGGGTTACAGTATGTGATTAACTGGAACAAACTTATTTTTAAATTAAATCACCCTATCGGGTTGGGAGATGAGATTGTGCCAGTGATACATAGGACAGCAAAATTATAAGAGAACACTGTGTATCTATAACCCGACCCAAAAGTAATTGTTATACAGCTTTTAAATTAAAAGCTAATGTGGACAACAGATTTATTTACATTTAACTCAGATGCGCATTACCATTTTTTATCAGCCGTTAAACCAATGTTGTTGAATATCACATATTTTAGCTTTTACTAAGTTCCAAAACACCAATGTAAATCTGTAGACAGAGTCTGTGCAAAAGCTGGATACTGTGTTGGATCATGTCAATTAAATATGACCAATTGAATATACACCCTGTCCCTCTCCCCCCCTCACCCCCTTCCCACCGTCACCATTTCATCAGTTTTCTGATGCAATCTTTCTGTTGTATGCTTGATATGCATCCTCTCCACAATAAATATTTATAACTGGGTTTATTGGTTATAGCAAATCCCATGATGGAAGAGATACCCATTTTGTCGTTTGTTTTTTCTGGGACTGTGTTATTTACAGCTACACTTACTACATGATTTCTCTAGCGCCATCATTTACCTGCAAGTTCATGATGTTGTCTCTTCCTTACTGCGATAGAATTTCCATTGTGTACATGTACCACAGTTCTCTATCCAACTCATCAGTTGAGGGGCCATTCTGGGTTGATTCCAGTTTTTGCATTTGTGGAACAGAGCTGCAATAAAACATTTAGCTGTGGATGTATTTCCTGGGCAGTAAGATGAGTCTGTGTGGGTATATCCCAGAGTGGTATGACTGGGTCAAATGGCAGGATCTATTTTGAGCCTTCTAAGGGTTCTCCACACTGTTTTCCCTACACACAATTAAATCCCTAACCCTCTCACCCTGTACAAAAAGTAAATCCAAATGGATCAAAGACCTCAACGTGAAATCCAAAACTCTGGAGGTGATAAAGAGAACTTGGCGCAGACTACAAGACGTAGGTGTGAGAAAAGACTTCCTTAAAACAGCTCAACAAGCAACCAAAAGTTGCGTCATCAATTACAAGTGGACCTCATAAGACTCAAAAGCGTCTGTACAACTCAAAGGAAACAATAAAGGAAGTAAGAGAAACCCCACAGAAATGGGAGGAAACCTTCACAGGCAGATACATCTGACAAAAGCATTAATTTTCCAGAGTATACAAGCTACTCAAAAAAAAAGAAAAAGAAACAAATGAATTACTCAAAATAAAAAAGAAATAAAAACAAGACTTCACAGAGGAGGAATTAGAATGCTGAGAAACACCTCAAGAAGGTTCAACATGCTAATAATTAAGGAAATGGCAAATTAAAAACCACCTTAAGATACCAGCTTACGACTCCAGTGAGACTGTAGTAGGATTAAGAAACAAAGATGCCAAGTCATGGAGAGGGATTGGGGAAAGGGAACATTCATCCATTGCTGGTGGAACTAGTACAACTTGTGCACCACTATTGAAAACAGTGTGGAGACCCTTAGAAGGCTCGTAACACTTCTGAGTCACTCTCTCCTCAGCTCCTAGTTTTAATCTCTTTAACAATAAGGATTTCTCCTTAGGCCACTCATAAAATAAGATCTTGTATTTGTAAAAAAAAAAAAAAAAAATTCATTTAAATTAAAACATTGTTTAATTTGTTCCCCAAACTTTAGCTGTACTATAATTTTAATTCATTATTAGGCGAATTATGGGCAATCCCTGGCAGTTTTACCTATCATCGGGCCATTTATTTACATCAACTTGTTCCTATAAACAACCTAGAAAAACACAACACCTTTAAACACATATAACGTTGCCACATAGTTGTTCTATAAGATAATTTTTTACGAACACTAACCGACTTTGTAGCATGATGTCAGTTTTAGGTTTACTATTGTTGAGGCACTTATTTTTTCATTTATTTTACTGATTTGCTTTGTGGTTTCATACATTCATTTTTTCCATTCAGTTCCGGCTTTTATCCCTTCCCCTTCCCCACCACTGGTTACGGAGAGTGGTCTAAACCCCACGCCGACCCTGCCACACTTGACGAAGAAAACATGTAGATCTCAATGACATTGACACTACCATCCAAACATCTGTGCTCTACCAACAGTAACCTACCATAACAATTATCTGGTTTTAATACCAATATATCTAATTGTGTGTGCTTCATTAGTAGGATCGAAAGGCTATATATTATACTGTTTAAATACCTAAATATCTAATTGCATGTGCTTCATTAGTAGGATCGAAAGGTTAAGCCTGGACAAGCTGGCAGCCCATGAAAGAAAACAGCCAGAACTGACTAGAGACCAAGACATCAGCTCCAGAGAAAGTAGAGGTCACATTTTAATAGCATTAACAATCTTTAATTGAAAATTGTTACTTTTAAAGACACGATTTTTAAGTAGAAGACCCTTAATCTTAAAGCCTCACCTGGTAACTGATAAGGCTTTAAGCAATGTGAGAAAAAGCAACAGTTTGTCTTTTAAATGACTTTTTTCTTTATTTTAAACGGGACAATATAAGAACTTTGAAAAATCTGTCTTCAAAGAGAAAAGCATAAGTAGACAGGCAATATTTCTTATTTTTTAATGTTATAACTAGAAACTAAATATTAGAAATGTAAGACATCAGTTTGTACTATCTTCATATTTAATATGATAGCCATTTTTATTATATACATAGTAAGCTTCCCTAGATTTTGAATGTTACTCCTATAATCCCCACTATGCAAGGAAATTCACCAAAGGATATTTGGCAAATATATCGCTACAATTTCATATGTATCACAGCCTTAATAAAAATCTTAAACTACCTATTTCTATATTCAGAATATTTTTGATAAAGAAGTCTATAGCTCTGATCTGAATTGGAAAATGATGTACGAAATGCACAAAGCATCAATAAAAAAAAAAAGTCTATAGCAATTAGTCCAACAACTATTTACAACATTCCTTAAATACTTAGTGTGTGATTTGTTAGTGTGTGATTTGAAAGGAAAATATCCCCTATACCATCAAGTGTTTGAGCACATGGTCCCCTATGGGCGGCGTTGTTTGGGAGGTAGTGCAGCCTTGTCAGAGGAAGCATATCACGTGTTATTTGACAGTTCATAGCCTGGCCCCATTTTCAGTTAGTTGTCTCTGCTTATGCTTGGGGTTGAAGATGTGACCTCTCGGCTTTCTGCTCCAACTGCCACTTTCTGCTATCCCTGCCCACTATGATGCACTCTTATCCCTCCAAAACTCTAAGGAAAAATAAACGCTTCCTTCCATAAGTTGCCTTGGTCATGGTGTTTTATCACAGCAACAGAAAAGTAACTAATGCACCCAGAGGTAGCTCAGCCAACATAAAGCATTTTTATGCTCTATTTTTTTTCTGCCCATGGCCATGCAACAAATGAAATTAATAATTTTTAAGAACTTATTTTGGAAAGAAATTATTAAATCTCTGTAGTTAATATAAAATTTCATAAACTAATGAAACTTTATCTTATGACCCCAATGAATGTCATTTTATGTAAATAAATTGCATTTGAAGGTTTTATGAAATATATAAAAGACCCCCATTTTGACAAGTTTGAAGAAGGTGAGCTGGTTGGTTTTTATTGTTAACATGACATAATCCAGCACCACCTGGAAAGAGGTAACTTTGGTTGAAGAATTTCTCAGGTCAGACTGGCCTATAGGTATCTCTGTGGGGCACTGTCTCGACTGGTACTTCATGTACCACTGTGAGTGGGCCATAGGCAGGTGGTCAGAGACTATACAAGAAATAGAGGTAAACAATGACCCTTGAACCTTGGGAGAAGAGGTTGCAATATAGGTGTCACATTTAGGGCTGAGCACTCTATAGTCTCTTATTCTCTACACATTGACCAGTTATGGGTCTCTGTTAAAAACCATCTATTATTTTTTTGGTCTTTTTGAGACAGGGTCTCCCTGCAGCTCCAGCTGTCCTGGAATTCACTCCATAGACCAGCTGGCCTTGAACTCACAGAAATCCACCCGCCTTTGCCTCCCAAGTGCTAGGATTAAAGGCATGCACCACCATGCCCAGCAAAACCATCTATTATTAAAAGATCCTTCTCTAGTAAGAGTTGAGAGACACACTTATCTATGGGTATAACAATAAGTCATTGTAAGTCAGCTTAATAATATATCTATTAGCAGCATGATAGTAATAGGTTCGCCCCTGTCTTCTGTGACTGTCTAGTAAGAGGTTCTTGGCCCTGTTAATAGTGTCAGGTATGGACTCCATCTTCTGAAGTAGGCCTTAAGTCCAATTTGAAGGTAGTTGTTTAGTTACATGGAAGCAATACATTCAAACACATAAAAATAAAAATAACAAATAAATGTTTTAATAAAATAATGCAATGAGTTATAGCTGATGAGCCAACAATGAAGATTAAATAGAATAAAAATATTACATTTGGCTGGGCATGGTGGAGCATGCCTTTAATCCTAGCACTTGGGAGATAGAGGCAGACAGATCTCTGTGAGTTCAAGGCCAGCCTAGTCTATATAGCAAGTTCCAGGACAGCTGGGACTACAGGGAAACCCTGTTACAAAAAAAGACAAAAAAATATTAAATTTGTTCAGAGAGAGTTGAAAATGAAAGAATATATAACACAGAAGTCATAGAACAGTAACAACAAAAATACCAAGATGGTAGCTGTGTTGGGTGTGGTGATGCATGCCTTTAATCCCAGCACTCAGAAGACAGAAGCAGACAAATCTCTGTGAGTTCAAAGTCAGCCTGATCTACATAGCAAGTTCCAGGCCAGCTGGGGCTACAGAGAGATCCTGAAAAATGAAAAAAACAAAACAAAACTGTAACCCAAACTTGATAAATAACCACACTGAACATAAATGGTTTACATACCCCAAAGCAAGATTCCCAATTATTTGATAAACATTAAAAATAGATAATTAAGGTAGAAAATGATATTATATTCTACTAATCAAAAAGTGGTAGATTTTCTATATTAGTGTCAAAGTAAATTTCAAAGCACAAAACATTGCCATAAAGTTATTTCATAAAGAAAAAAGCAAATGATAGACATAACTGAAGATACAACCATATTCTATCTGTTCACATAGTAACAGAACTTCAAAACACATGAAGCAAATGCTGATAGAAATTGAAAGAAAATAAATAAGAAAGAAGAAAGAAAAAGAAAAAAAGAAGGAAAGAAAATCAAATCCACAATTATAAAGATTATCTATTCATTCATTCATTCATTCATTCATTCATTCATTCATTTGCTAAGAAAGAGTTCTCCATAGCCCCAGCTGACCTGAAACTCACTATAACCTTGATTTTACAAAGATCCACCTGCCTCTTACAGAGATCTTAAGTTTGCATGGGTCTTGTGCTGTAGGTTTATATGAGCAAGGTCCCAGGAGCCTGTAAGACTCTTTTAATGCGTTGAAACACTTCCTCCCCTGGCTCTTAACAACCTTTCCACTGCTACAAGGGTCCCTGACCACCACCCCCGCCCCCCACGTTGGGGAGAAGTTTCATATAGGAGTCCTAAGATGTTTTGTATGAAATACACAAAAATTAAATAAAAATATACAAAAAAGAAGGAAAATTTTTTAAATAAATAAGTAGAGGCTGGAGATACAACTCAGCAGTTGAGAGCACTGGCTGCTTTTGCAGAAAACTCCAACTGAGATCCCAGCACCCACCTGAGCACTAACAACTGTCTGTAACTCCAGTTCCGGGAATCTGGCTCCCTCTTCTGACCTCCACAGGCATTGCACAACATGGGTGTGCTTGCATACATGCAGGCAATACACTCACACACATAAAATAAAAATAAATAAATAAATAAACAAATAATGAAATAAATAAATAAATAATCTTATATTAAAAATTAGAGATCCTCAAACCTCCCTTCAGCAACAGAAAGCAAGTAGTCATCTGAATAAGGCTTTCTTGGTGCATTATAACTTAGAAAACGATGACTCAGGAAAATCAGTCCCTGTAAAATATAAAAAGGCCAATGAGAAAGAGATCAAATTTACACACTGGAAACTACCTTTAGCTACTTAATGAGCATGTTCTACCTAATGCAAGGCATGTAAAAGCCGCAGCAGGTCAAGTGCAAGCTGGAGCAGCACAGCAGATCAGTCCCATGACATGTTGTTTGGGAGATGCTGGGAGATGGAGGGGGGCAGAGCTATTGTAGCAAAGCAAACCCCAACAGGATCCAGAGGTCTCCAACACTGCCCCTCCGGATATTGTTTTCTGCTTGTCTGAAACCATCAGGGTGCAGGTTTAGCAGAAAGTCTTGTGGATTACTGACCCTCTGCTATAGACAAGTGAGTCAGGACTGCACAAATGCTGCTATGGTTGCTGGGCCAATATTTACCATGAGAATCATTACAGGGGATAGGAGGAAAAGTTAAATACCTGTGAATTGTGTTATGTTCATGAATAAGTGAAAAACAGAAAGTATGCCAGGGAGTTTAGAGCGTACTAAATGCCACCCCATCCCAATACTCCACACATTTCTAATTGAGCACAGTACAAATTAAGTTGAACTTGGCTACATGGTTTCCATGGAAGATAACTTAATCATAAGCATGAATTACCTTTGCTGAGGTCAGGAGATGGCACTGTAGGAAGTGAACATGACTTCCTGACCCGATCTCTGAGGCTCTGAGCACTCCACCAAGCTGGCTTCTCTCACACGCTCCTGGGGCATCTAAACAAACACAGAAAAACACAAAAAGGATTGTAACAAATCACCCTGTGTCTCTTTCATAGTTTCTGTCTTATCCATGGCAGTATGAGCATCAGATATGTTCTGTGTGATGGGAAAGACTCTTGAAGACACTCACCATGGTCTGACCTTGTACACGTCACCATCTGGAGGCCCTACTGTGAAGAATGCACTTCCAAACTCACTCAAGTTGTTGGCAGAGTCATTTCCTGTGGCTGAACTAAAGGTTGTGACTTATCTCTATTTATTGGCCACCTCAGCTCCTAAAGGCACACAGGATAGTCCACATATGCTTTCTCAACCTGGTAGTCTACTCCATGGGGCCAGCAACAGAAGTCTCTAGATCTTCATTTACTTAGGACATAAATTAACCTGCTTTTGTCTAGTACCAGGTATATGATGCACAGTGCTTGCTCCCAAGAAATTTTATAGAAGATTTCCTGTATAAATAGTTCATTTAAGTACCCATTTTAATAAATGAAAATGTTCTAGAATTAGAGGGTAATGATTACACAACTTCATAAATATAAAAATAAATATATTAAAGTTGAACAATACAACTTAAAAGGATGAATTTTATAATATGCAAATTATAGTCAACAAAAAAAAATCACCTGGTGCACATCCAAAATAAAAATTTCATATATGTAAGGATTTACAAAATGATCCCATTTTCATGATCCCATTCTTAAAAAGCTACTGCACCTTCAGGAGCCAGGTATGGTATGTATACCTTTAATCCCAGAACTGGAGAGGCAAAGGTAAATGGATCTCTCTGAGACTGGAGCCAGCCTGGTCTACCACAGTGAGTGTGGAGTTGTGAATTCTCTTGTTGTATGAATGCCACTGGCTTGAAAGAAGCCTAAAGAGTTGGTGGATGGCCAACTTGTTATGATTGTGCTTGAATGCTTGGACTTGGTAAAAGCCTGCAGAGTTTGGCTAAGACTCTGCCCTGAATGTTTATACTTGGTATGTAAACACAGGAATTGTTAGACATATTATTGCTGAAACCCAATGTCACTATGTTCCCTGTTTACTTTTACAGCTAGGCCTACTGAACCTTGGATTCTGTTTTTCCCCTAAAGCCTTCCTTACATCTAGCATGTATACATTGTGTAGCTTTCTGTAATTGTCCTGGGGTAACCTCTGCAAGCTGTGAGCTTAAGATTCAGAAATAAAACTTTGTCAGCCTTCCTTCGAGTTGGTTGTCCATGTCCTACATCAGAGTGGTGGTCCAGGTCTCAGAACCTAGAGTTCCACACAGTGAGTTCCAAGCTAACTTAGGCTACAGAGAGATCCAGTCTTAAAAACAAAAAAATAGAATGCGTCTATGTGTCTTGGGGAAAACGTAGGATCCCCCCAAAATGAAGTCACAAACCCAAATACTTATATAGAATTGTTTGGAACCATGTTGAACTATAAAGACAGAAAACACTGAAGGACGAGGGCTGTGCAGCGAGTTAGTTCTATGACAGAAATGCAGCTTCCAGTCCTTCCAACTTCCCCACCGTTGTCTGAATGCTGTGTGACACTATTGGTGGCAGCATGTGGGTGCTTCTGATGCCCATGTCTTCCTTTTCTACCGAAAAGGACTGGTATCATTTTCATAAACCTCCAGCAAGCAATAGATGGGAAGAAACACAGAACTTTGGCCTTTTGCCTGTAATCCTGAATCATTTTGGGACGGGAGTCAAAAGATCCAAAACTTTACTCAGACACTAATGTGGTAAACTGTTTGGGGTTTTTTTTGTTGTTGTTTTGTTTTGTTTTATTTTGTTTTGTTTGTGATTTCCCTTTTATCTTTAGAAAATGAAGCATATTTGATTTACAAAGAAAGCAAGACAGATTCTGCCTATGATTTATAGTAAGTAGTTGCTCATATGTTTTTGTAGATTCCTGTAATAATGAACAGTTAGAGCTGGAACAGTTTCATCATTATTTGGGCTGAACAAGACACAGATAACAGAGAAGTGAGCTTCATGACTGAATTATAAGAACAAATAAATTAACAATATCTACAGGTAAAGGAAATCATCATTTTTGAAGTGATTATCTCAGGTATGTGAAAGAAACAAAAATAAAATTATATAACACTTTGGTCATTGGAAAAATGGCTGAAAATAATTTTTATGCTATGCTACTTCACCTAAAAAATTTAAAAATTAATTGGCTAACTTTGGGTTGGAATGAGTAAAGCTTAGGTTGTTTTCTTTATTAAAAGTCCCTCTGTTGAAACTTCATGGTAAGACCCTATTGTTGAAAATACTACATACATGAGTTCTATAATGAAACAGGAGAAATCAAGGTAGTCATGACTTCAAAGCCTCATTTCTGCTGGCTAGCTTTCACCATGTTGAGGAATGCTATGCATTCTACTAGAAAAAAAAAATAATCATTAGGTTTACCTAGCTGTGAGTCCTGTAAGCTGCAACAACTGACTAGGCAAGATATGTCAATAGGGTGCAATAGTGGCACAAATATTATGGGAGTAACCAACACTTTCTAATTGGATTTAAGGTTTGCTTCCTAGGATGGAGCCCATACTTGACACTGATGTCAGGCCTTGGAACCTGAAGCTAGACAGGTCACAAGACACAGGGGAGAGCTAAATTCTAGCTTTCTACCAAATGGTTATAGTATTAAACTGACTCCTTATGACTTAAGTTATACCCATAGATTAATGCATCTCTCAACCCTCATCAGAAGTTTCCTTAGGCAGGAGATGGTGATTAATACAAAAACCCACAACTGGCCAGTGTGCAGAGAACAAGAGGCTCCAGAGTGCTTGTCCCTAAATAAGACACTATATCAAACTTCTGCCTCCCAAGGTCAGAGATCTTTGCAGAAGAGGGAGTCAAAAAATTGTAAGAGCCAGAGGTAGTAGAAGACCACAAGGAAACAAAGTTTTCCAAGCAGCAGGCCATTAAGGCATATGAATTCACAGCAATGATTACAGCATGGACAGATCCAATGCAAGCTCAAATCAGCCAAAATCCCAACATAGATGTAGGGAAATAGATAAGAAACCTCAACCCTACTTAAAGAACTATTGTTAATGGCTGTTGGGAAAGAGAGAGTCAGTCTCTTTCTAGGATCCAACAGAAGGTTAACCAGGCTCCAGGCTCTGGTAGATTGGGACACAAATTATATATATATATATATATATTATGTATATTCTATACTATATATACTATACAGATGGGAGGTATCTAAATATATAAAATTATATGAGAATTACAATAATTCAATAAAAATGTAAAGAGTAGTCCCTCTGTTCTAGTTAGGTTTATTAGACATGTGCATGATAGTTTGATAAATCATTAAGTTTTATATCAAATAAAATTCACATTAGGAGAGGGATACATTATGAAGCAGGCACTGTGAGTTATACTGTCATTGTGTGAATGTCAGAGTGTATGTTCTCTAGGTACACTGTCTTATACCTAGGGGGTGCTGCTCAAGCACTTGATGTAGGCTCTCATCCAGTGAAGAGATGTATGGGCAGCTGTGGCCTGTAGAGTAAGACATAATCCATAAGCAATATATATTACACACATACGTGAATATGTGATGTGGACACCATCAGCATCCATAGACTGCACTGTATAATTCTTAACCCTTATTCTGTTTGGACCATTGACCAAAATATTAGGTAATAAAAAAATTCGAGTGATATCTTGAACAAAACATAAGTTGTCCTTGCAAACATACCCTGGCTCCTAATGAAAACACATGTGGAGTTCCAGAAATGCAGAACATAAAACACAACACACGTAAGTCCCAGAAATAAACCATCAGATACTACAACAAGACCACATCTATTTGTGGAGATTTTGAACAAGAAGTGACACACCGAAAACTTGTGTTCTAGAAAGATTGAGGGTGAGATGAGGGGGGGTATAGAAAGCCTGGAGACAGACAGACAGACACGTAAAAGGTCTTTTACTGGAACCCAGGCAGACATCAGAGGGTTTAGTGGTGGTGGTGGTAAGAGAAGCCTGTGTAGGACAAGTTTGGGGATGAAATACTAGAAGCATTTCAGGATAAAGAAGGTCTGTTCCTCTGCTGAGCCATGCATATGTGCTCGAAAAGTCATAGTCAAGGCTGTTTCCCCTTCTAGTGCCAGGTCTCGAATCTTATAACCTGGGCAATTCCCTTCAAAATGGCACTCCATGGAATCATCAGAATTGTCCATATGAGAATTATCCTGAGGATGTTAAGTGAGAAAAGCCAAAATCTGGGTGCTTGATAAGTGTTTTACTTTTTTCTGCAGGGGGCTAGGGGTTGTGGTGAGGGGGATGGTTGATGGAGGTGATGAATCAGCACTAACTGAGCTCTGACTCTCAACACTGACCAAAAGGCAGTTGTCATTTAGCAGCAGCGTCTGTCGCCACAGTAAACCATCCCTTCAGCTCCCAGAGCAGGATGAATACTTTTTGCTCCTGCAGTGGAAGACGTTTGCTCTCTGCCCAGACCTGAATCACAGTGGGCCACAGGCAGTCAGAAGATATTCAAGTCAGGCAGCATGGCAGGCTGTCATATTTCTGGGAGTCCAAGCTAGGCTTCCCAATTGCTCTTCATCACCTTCCAGAGAGTTCTCTGTGGTTCTCAACCTGGCTTCTTTTAAATAGCACCAGGCAAGTCCTCTGGAATTTTTGTAGCTATTCACTACAGCTGTGGAGACAGCTCCTTGGGGGAAATCCAGCTGCTGAATCACTCATTTCCTGTTCTTGATCTCAGAAATTTCTATTTGATGTTTCCTTTGCCAAAAACTATAATTTTTGGAGGAAGTAGTATTTTATATAAAACGGCTTTATGGCCTTGAATACTGACACGAGGTAATTTTGAAGATGCCTTCCCATCATAACCATTTCCATAGGAAAACTTCTGATAATGAGAATAATTCTGCTCCAATCCTCCCCAGCATGAGGGTGCCCAATGACCAGGCATTGTTCTCCTTTCTGTTTATCTCCATAAAGTTGACGACGCTGCTCAACTCATCACTAATAAGTCAGGAGAAGCTGCTATTTGTAAAAACTGTCAGAAGCATTTGTAAATACAACCTGAGTCAACTGTGTGGGTGCTTCCAAGTCTACTCTGCTCACCCTTCCCTTTGATGCTGCAATAAAAATCAGTTTATTCTACATCCTTTCTTCAGCTGACGCCCTGCATTTCTTGGGATTCTTGGGGACTTTCCATCTCTCATACTCCCTAACATGTTTTGGTGTAGTTGTCTTTCTTTTCTGTTCGAAATCCTAGCATCCGCTGCCTTGCTCCCCTCTGTAGCAAATCAAACGTGGAGACCTAGGTGTTCCTCATAATTTTTAGGAGGTGTCACCCCCATGAGGTGGCACTTTGAACAACCCAATCATAAGTAAGGGACACAGGGCTGAAAACAGCCTCTAATTCACATCTGGAACTATTGCCACTCCTGGAACTATTCATTTCCCCCAGGGGAATGACCCCTGGTTGACCTCTGCTCCCTCCCTCCTTCCACATACTTGGACCAACTTCCTGTTCTACAGAATCCCTCGCTCTATTTTCCTCCTCAGTTTCCTTGGAAAATACAAATTCTCCTTGTTTTATCAGATGGGCCAATTTCAGTTCTTCTGTGTTACTCTTCTTCAATCTACAAAATGTCTGTTATTTCCCACCAACAATTCGGCTACCATCTGCCATGGAGACAAACAGCTGCACCTCCCAACTTTTGTTTACTACATGAGGTTTTAAATCATTAAACTAAAAGTTGGTTAAATATTGTAATATTTATTCTCATTCGAAATCAGAAACAAAGCCAGGCATAGTGGTGCACACCTTTAATCTCAGCAGTCAGGAGGTAGAGACAGACAGATCTCTGTGAGTTCTATTGAAACCAGCCTAGTCTACATATGAGTTCCAGGCCAGCTGGGGGGATAGGGAGACTAGTGCAGCTGGCCCTGTGGTATCAGGTGAGGCTTTCTCCATTTCATATTTTCACAGTTACAATGTTCTCTTTTTTAGGGGCTGGAGAGATGGCTAAGTGGTTAAGAGCACTGGATGTTCTTACAGAGACCTGAGTTTGATTTCTAGCACCCACATGGCAGCTAACAACCATTTATAACTTCAGTTCCATGGGATCCAATGCCCTTTTCTGTCCATTGGGGGCATTGCACAACATGGTTGCCCTTACATACACTCACACACATAAATTAAAAATAAATTAACCAGAGAAACTGTACTGCAGACATAGAACTTGAGATCTTAGTAAAAAGACAAAAAGAAAAAAGAGAGAGTACTGTCCTTTGGCCTGTCTTCAATTCTTACTGGCAAGTGCATCTACCCTATGGCTGCCACCACTTTTGGCACTCCTCAAAGATATGAGACATCGCTTTTTAACCTTCCAATATGGGCTGAGGACTCATGTCTCTCCAAGAATCCTCTAAACCTTCAATGCCAGATGGGGACTACTGAGATACCCAGCTTGTAGACTAAACAGCTAAGGGGATGTCAGTCTCATCAGAATATAGACTGCCATTGTTAGACTACCTGGGCTATATCAGGGGGATCAAGATAGGACGTGTGATTACTGGACTTTATTTGGGGGACCATGGAAGGGAAAGACCCCCATATGGAGCAAAAGTGCAGGATTGATGGTTATTTGGGATTGTCAAGGAGGAACCTTCGAGTACTTCCTTAAGGAAAACATCACATCTTTCAGGAAAAAAAAGTCCTCCAATTCAAGTGATATGTGCATGTATGTATGCATGTATGTATGTATATATATTTATGTATATATAACTATGTATATATAACTATGTATATATATATGTATATATACTGTAGCAATGCAAGTTGGAGAGAACAACAAAAAAGAACTGAAAAAAAAAACCTCTGGAAAGACTCAGAAAAAGTTGCAGGACATGTATGGCAGAGTGCAGGGACTGGGGCATCGAAAGGGAAGCAACTCTAGATTTTATTGAGAAATGATGTATGACCTATGGAAAAAGTTTAATAACAATATAAATAAATAAATAAATAAATAAAATAACAAATATTTTTAAAAATAAATATGTTCTGTTTTAAATTAAATGATGGTATGTTTAGAAAGTTCATTATATTTTTTAATATTGTACTAAAGCAAACTATGTCTTCAGTTAAAAGAATTATTCACAATGTCTGGGAATAATTTGTCCAGATATATCTAAGGGATTAAGAAAATAAAATAAATAAACAGAAACCTTTCAATTGCCTGGAACTTGCAGAAAAACCACAGAGTGTTTTTCCCCAAAATTCAGGAACCAGAAAACTGTACAAAAGAGGAACAGATGGGATCTATCTTTCCTTCAGAAAGAAAAGTCACTCAAAGACCATTGGCCCCTCTCCCAGTCTGGGGCCACCTAAGGTTTTCTAAGGTCTTCAAGGCACCATTACATTATTAATATGAAATGACTCTAATTTTCTGATGTAGGCACTTAGGGCTATAAATTTTCTTCTTTTAACTGCCTTCATGTATTCCATAGATTTTAGTATGTTGTTTTCCTTTTCATTCATTTCTCTCTCTCTTGATCCAATTTCCATTCAGTTTTATACCTTTGTTGTACGATAGAATGTAGGCACATGAAGCAGAGAGACAAACTGGAAACTAGATAAGGTTATAAACTCTCAATATGTAAACCCCAATAATACACTTCTTCCAGAAAGATTATACCTCCTGACTTCCATGACCAAATGTTCACATACTTGAGACCAGGAGACCACTTTTATTCAAACCGCCACCTTGTCCCTCTTTATCTCACTGAGTATTTTTGGCTTGAAATCTATTATGTCAGATATTAGAATATGCATGCCTCCTTCTTATTAGTTCCATTTTCTTGTATTGCCTATCCTATCACTGTTTATTTTATCCCCTGTGAGTATCTGTATCCTTTTATTCAGACAGAAGTATTCCTTATAGTATCTTATGTAGAACTGGCTTAATAAGCAAAAAATCCTTTGTTTTTATCTTGTAAAATTTTTATTTCTCTTCCAATTTTCATAAATTGTTTTCCGGAGTGTAATAGTCTGGGCTAAGGACTTGGAATACATCTTTCCAGGTCCTGTTGGCTTTTACAGTTTCTGTTGAATAATCAGGTGTTACTCTAATGGGCCCACTTTTATAAGTGACTTAACCTTTCCCCTGAAGCTTTCAATGTCCTTTCCTTATTCTATGTTTTACATGTTTTAGCTTATCATGTATAATTGCTTTTCTGATCCTGTCTATTTGGTGTTCTCTAGGCCTCACGTACCTGCATGTGCATCTCTTTTTCTAGGTTTGGGAAATTTTTTTCTATGATTTTACTGAAGTTATTCTCTATGCCTTCACTATGGTATTCATTTATGCTTATAATTCAAAACTTAGATCTTTTAAAGGTGTCCCCCCAACCACTTCCATGTTCCGTTCATATAGATATATAGATATATACATATACATATACATATACATATAGAGAGACATAAATATAAGTAGATATGAAATATGTATGCATTATATTATATATATATTTTTTTAATTTCTCATTGACCTTTACTGAGTGATCTAATTTCTCCACCTTGACTTCCATATCCAATTCTGCATCCCCAAAAGGATACATTCTGTAAGTGAGGCTTTTATTTGATTTACTGAGTTTTTCATTTCCAGTATTATTTAAGTTTGTTTTTTCTTCAGCACTTATATCTGTTTATATTACTTGGATTGACTGTCTTATTTCATTCATCTTTTTGTTATCTTTGAGTTGTCTGACATAGCTATAATCATCCTTTTGAATTATTTGACCATGTGTTCTTGTAGATAGTAGGGCTTATCCTGGGGTTGATAGTGAGCTTTATTGCTTTGTGGTCTGATAGAATGCATGAAATTATTTCAATCTTTTTGTATTTGTGGCGGTTTCTTCTGTGTCCCAGTATGTGGTCGATTTTGGAAAGTGTTCCATGGGGTGCTAAGTAGAAAGTGTATTCCCTGGTATTAGGGTGGACTATTCGGTAGATGTCTGTGAGGTCCATTTGGTGTATCATATCGTTCAATTCAGATGTCTCTCTGTTTATTCTTTGTCCTGTTGACCTGTCCAAAGGGCTCAGTGGGGTATTAAAGTCCCCTTCTATGAGTGTACTGGGGTTAGTGTGTGACTTGTGGTCCTGGAGAATTGTCTTTATAAAGTTTGGTGCACCAGAGTTTGGTGCATATTTATTCATAATTGTGAAATCTTCTTGGTGAATTGTTCCTTTGATAAAAATGTAATGGCCTTCTTTGTCTCTTCTGATTTCTTTTACTTTGAAGTCTATTTTGTCTGATATTAAAATAGCAGCACCTCCCACCTAAAAAAAGNAAAAAAAAAAAAAAAAAAAAAAAAAAAAAAAACACCTGAGTAATCAAATAGATTAGAAAAATGAGTAATCACATAGATTGTTTCCTTGTCTCATGGTGGAGACAAGGAAACAATAGTGAAAAGGACAGGCTCAAGAATAACTGCAGCTGTCATGAACTGGAACACTTGCTAGACTGTGAATACCTGGAGGCCAGGGGTACACCCTTTGCCCAACGTTGTGCCTGTCTTCTTGTAGGTATTTAACATATATGAACTAGATCCTGTTGTCCTAAAGTAGCAACTGCACCAGAATATCTAGGCAAGTGACCCATTTTCCCAAATGAAACAAAAGACTGGTGACAACTGGTGACAACTGGTGACAAGGCAAGGCACCCCCCACCCACTGCCCAGCACCCTCCGCCTTTTTTGTATTTTGATACAGACTCACTCTGTAGCCCAGGCCAGATTTGCTCTGTAGTACAGACAGACCTTGAACCTGTAATCCTTCTCCCTCGGCCTCTCAAGTAGTTGGGATCACAGGCCAGAACCACCAGGCCTCGAATACTGCCCACTTCTTATGTCACAAGATTATCATAAAAAGTCACCTTTGGGGGCTGGAGAGATGGCTCCGTGGTTAAGAACACTAACTGCTCTTGCAGAGGACCCAGGTTCGATTCCCAACACCCACATGGTGGCTAAGAACCATCTTAGGCTGGGCATAGTGGTGCATACCTTTAATCCCAGCACTCAGGAGGCAGAGGCAAGTGGATCTCTGTGAGTTCAAGGCCAGCCTGGTTTACATAGTGAGCTCCAGGCCAGCTGTAACTAAAGGGAGACCCTGTCTCATAAAAACAAGCAAACAAACAAAGTCACCTTTCATTAATTCAGTTACTGAATAAATACTATATGAAGCTTGGTCCAAGTTCCATCAGATTCAAAATAAGAAAAATTTGCCCATTAAGTACCATGTGTACTTTCATTCTGTATTATTTTGTGTAGTGTTTTTTGCATAATTTTATTTTTATAAATTTTTAAAAAAACATACTGTAGAGTGATAGAGATGATTGCCCCTTGAAATCAAATGACTGGCCAAAAGTTTCCCAGAAATATGAAAACTTGGTCTTTAAATACAAGGCTAAATATATGAATTTAAAAGAGAGCCAATGCATCTTTTCAGTTGAGTTACCCCCAAAAGAGGAAACAGCAGACTATGCAAATGAGTTTAGGATGCTGGCTTGTTCTTTATCAGAAAAGAAAAACAACTGTGCCAAGAAAGACTACTTGTGGCTCACTGAAACTATCCACCTAGAGATTCAGTCTCAGGGTCTAACCTACTGATTACAAACTGTGAGGTGCTTGCAGACATGCTAAGAGACTGCACTCCCTTTAACCTAGTGCCCACACCCACTCATCTGTGCTCCAGACTCCCATCCATCTCTAGTCTCTGGAGAACTTTGTACTGGCCTTCAGATTCCTGATTCCCTGGACCCTCCTTTACACATTTCTCCCATTTGAAAGCACCCCCCACCATGCACTCTCTCTCCATAGTCACCCCATGCACTCTCTCCATAGTCCCCCCTTGCACTCTCTCTCCATAGTCACCCATGCGCTCTCTCTCCAGTCACCCCCACGCACTCTCTCCATAGTCACCCATGCACTCTCTCTCCAGTCACCCCCACGCACTCTCTCCATAGTCACCTTATGCACTCTCCATAGTCACCTTATGCACTCTCCATAGTCACCTTATGCACTCTCCATAGTCACCCCATGTACTCTCTCCATAGTCACCCCATGCACTCTCTCCATAGTCACCCCATGCGCTCTCTTCATAGTCACCCCATGCGCTCTCTCTTCATAGTCACCCATGCACTCTCTCTCTATAGTCACCCATGCACTCTCTCTCCATAGTCACCTCCATGCACTCTCTCTTCATATTTACCCCCATGAGCTCTCTCTTCATTCACCCCCCATGCCCTCTCCATAATCACCCCCATTTGCTCTCTCTTCATAGGCACCCCCATGTGCTCTCTTTGTAGCCACACCCCCTCAGGTCAGTCCTCATCCTTCCACTCCACCACAGTGTCCTCCAAGTTGCTGAGTTCTCTCTTCGGTGTCTCCAGCATCTGACAAGGCTCACTCCTTCCTTCTATGAAGCCCAGCCTCCAGTTTCTGGGGCAGTATACTTTTCTGGGTTTTGCTAATATTCTGTTTGCTCTGTCAATACTGCATTCATTCAAAGTTTGTTGCAAGGCCCTTTTCTTGTGGCTAATCCTCAGAAATTTAATCTGTGATTTGAAACAGAATTATTGTATGCTGGTCAAGCTGACATTTGTATCTCTAGCCTAGACCTTTCCCCTGAGTTTGAGATCAACATGTCTCATACATGCTGGCTGCATATTCAGTCTGTCTTTTTTGATAGAACGAACTCTAAACAGTCTTACCTAATTCTGTGCCACTGTTTCTGAGCTTGGTGGCTGGCAGAAAAAGCCACTTAACTGTGGACTCAAACTTGACATGCAAAAGCCACTCCAAATATATCCTCTCCAGAGCCCTCCCTAGGTCAAGTTGATGTCATTGCTACTCTTGAGAACTAACTGCATCTGCGTTTACTTTTCCCCTTGAGTACTTTCCAAAATACAGCCAGTCATCTTTTTCAAGTACAGATCTGAACATGACACTTCTTCCTTCAAAATTCCTTTCTGGGGCTGGAGAGATGGCTCAGTGGTTAAGAGCACTGACCGCTCTTGAAGAGGACCCGCTTCGATTCCCGGCACCCATGTGGGGGCTAAGAACTGTCTTTAGTGCCAGGCAGAGGCAGGTGAATCTCTGTGAGTTCAAGGCCAGCCTGGTCTTGAACTACATAGCGAGTTCCAGGACAGCTGGGGCTACAGAGAAGACCCTGTCTGCCTGAAAAACACCAAATAGTAATAATAATAATAATAATAATAATAATAATAAATCCTTTCCACTGGGGGCTGAAAAGATGGCTCAATGGTTAAAGGCACTGGCTGCTCTTGTAGAGCTCTGACCCAGGTTCAGTTCCCACCACCCACATGGTGGCTAACAATTGTCCATAACTCCAGTTCCCTGGGATCCACACACAAAAAAATTAAGTATTAAAAAAATTCCTTTCCACTGTTCATGACATAGGTGCCCCATACCAACCTGGCAGGGCTTGTAACTCTTTTCCACCAGCCACTCTGTCTTTCTCTGGGTTCCTCAACTTGGCTCGGCCATGCCCTAGCTCAGAACACCATAAGGCTGAAAAGCCCACATTAACTACTGGGTCCCTCCTGCGGCAGAGTGCATTCATATTTCCCCAAAGTCAATTTCCTAAGGACATAACTGAACCTGGTCACCCAGCATACACTTATAAACACCAATCTTCCAGTCACCACCCTCAGCACCCTGGTTCTGTGCTGTGTCACCTGACACTAGAACAAAAGCTTCAGAGGACAGGCTGTCTTCTTAACCTTTCCACCTCCAGTACTGAACAGATGGTTTTGACTGAAGGAGACTGCCAGGTTCAAAACATGACAGAAACAATAGTTCTTAATATATCTGCTTTTTTTTTTTTAAAAAAAAAATTCTATTTCAGAGTAAATTCATCAAAGAACTCAGATTTATATCCAAGACAGCTTCATATTTTTATAAAGTTTTTTGGATTTATTTATTTATCTTATGTGTATGAGTGTATTGCCTTCTTGTAAGTGCACCTGTGGCATGCAGAGCCTGTGGAGGTCAGAAGAGGGCAGCAGATTTCCCCGGAACTGGAGTCACCGACAGTTGTAGCTGCTACATGTGTGCTGGGAACCAAACAGGTCCTTTGTAAGAGCAGCTGGTGCTCTTAACCACTGAGTCATCTCTCCAGCCCGGGATTTATTTATTTTTATTCATGTATTGCCTGCATGTAGGACAGTGTGCCTGTGTCATACAATGTCTGTTGAGGCCAGAAGAAGGCATCAAATTCCCTGGAACTGGAGTTAGCTGGTTTGTGAGTGCTGAGAATTGAACCTGGGTCCTCTGGGAGGGCAGCCAGTGTTCCCATCTTTCCAGCCCTAGCTTCATATTTTTGAACAATGCATAAGAGATACATATTTTTGTATAAGTATGATTAGAAACCACTTGTTCTCCAAGAATCATTTAGGTCAGGGAATGGAAAATGTGTCTTCTAAAGGGCCAGATAATTAAAAAGTTCAACTTATAGCTGGGCGTGGTGGCACACGCCTTTAATCCTAGCACTTGGGAGGCAGAGGCAGGCGGATCTTTTTGAGTTCAAGGCCAGCCTGGTCTACAGAGTGAGTTCCAGGTCAGCTGGGGCTAAAGGGAGACCCTGTCTCAAAAAGACCGAAAAAAAAAATCATAGTCTGCCGGGCATGGTGGCGCACACCTTTAATCCTAGCACTCGGGAGGCAGAGGCAGGTGGATCTTTGTGAGTTCAAGGCCAGCCTGGTCTACAGAGTGAGTTCCAGGTCAGCTGGGGCTACAGGAAGACCCTGTCTCGAAAAGACAAAAAAAATAAAAAAATAAATAAAAAGTTCAAGTTCTGTGCATAATATAATTCCTGTCACAACCACTGAATTCTACTCTCATAGACTAAAAGCAGGCTTACATAATACATAATGAATAAACAAGTTTACATTCCAATAATACTTTATTTATAAAAACAGGTGATAGATGAGATTTTATTCATAGACTAGTGTGTGGGATCTCTGACCTAGAGAAAGACACCAAAGCCAATGTAGGCAGAATACAAATAATTATCGGGTCACTCAGTCAGAACAGGTGAAATTCACCATCTCTTTGATAGTGGCATCATGCTGGAGTGAGGGAAAGCTCGTGAAAAGCTAATGCTTGAGTTACAACAGAATTTTCTTTGGGGGAATGACACTTAGAATAGAATATATAATCTTAGAGGATTTCAAAGCCACTCTGCAAAAGAGATAGAATAATTATGGAAGGTGTAAATTACAGGTTCTTAAAAGTAAACTGGTTGGGGCTGGAGAGATGGCCTAGCGGTTAAGAGCGCCGGCCGCTCTTACAGAGGACCTGGGTTCGATCCCCAGCACCCAACATGGCGGCCGAGAACCGTCTGAAACTCCAATTCCAGGAGAACTCCAGTTCCAGGGGAATCAGAGACCCTCTTCTGACCTCTGCGGCATTGCACAACACGGTTGCACAGACTTGCATGCAGACAGTACATTCATATACATACGGAAATAAATAAAAATAAAAATTAAAAATTAAAAAAAAGTAAACTGGTTATCTGCATTGAGGTAATGATTACCATGAAAGAACACAGTTCACTGTCCACTGAGGCCTCCTATACACAAAAACATGTATTATGCAATACATGCAAATTCGGCAAACAAAAATCTAGGTATAAAATTACTATACTCAAATTATGAGAAAAATCTTGGAACAACAGAGAGAAATCTGTTGTTAATTACCTTCTTCCTGTAATATTCTAGTATAGCACTTTATATATGAGGGACTCAATAAACTCATTTTTTTCTGAACAAATAAGTGATCAAACCCTAAGACCTCAACCTAAGAACACAATAAGTTAAAGCACTGGAGAAGACAGCTGCCATCTACTCTTCCACGACGATGATCTGTAAACTCAGGGGGTGACTGGATGGATACCAGGCAGAATAAGCAACTGAAATCCACTGAGCATTTGCAAAGGACAGTGTGAGAAAAGTGTAAAAGCTCCAACAAATAATGGGGACAACATCCCTCAAAGAGGCGATGCGCACTAACCAAGCAGAATGCATTCTACGGTGGTCAGTCTCAGAAGCTGCTGGCTCCGTGAAAACAACTGCTTCATGAAGTACAGAGCTAGCTGCCTTCATCCACTGCTGTGTATGGCACAGTACAGAGCTAGCTGCCTTCATCCACTGCTGTGTATGGCACAGTACAGAGCTAGCTGCCTTCATCCACTGCTGTGTATGGCACAGTACTTATCTTAATCGTTTTCTTATATTCAGTCTAGTTAAGGGAGACATCTGCTGACAAAAATCTTGTTAAATAAAATTTTGAACTAGAAGTCATACATTGAACAAAAGTGTGTAAATTAAGTACAGAACAAAGAAAGAACTCTTCAGAAGAAACATGGCTTCCTGCCAAGTCCCCTGAAAACGGCCCAGGCCTGTTTCTCATTCACTACCACTATTTCAGTTTCTGTGTCCAAAGGTGTATTAACTTTTTCTCTCCCTATCACCAGAGCCACACATAGTTGGCTGAGTGCCTGATTATTGGATTGAATATAATCGGGTCTCAAGAGCTAATGCTATTTTCTGAAGAAGAAAATTAAAGAAAAAGAATCTTAGCAGTGAATAGGAACAACAAATCTGAATACCACTCAGCAATGGAGTAAAGTTTGGAAGTTGATATTTGTTATTAAGTTAGGCTATTCTGAAGGGGTTATTTTAAAATAGTGATCCAGAAAACTTACTCAGAATTTTGAGTATAACTATGATCTATTTGTTATTTTCTCTGCATTTTCTAGTAGAAAGTTTTGTTTATTTGCTCTTATGTACAAGGATTATGCTAGTATTGGTATAATTGATTTTTTTTAACTTTTTAAAATTTTATTTGGTCTTTTTGAGACAGGGTCTCCCTGTAGCCCCCAGCTGGCCTGGAGCTCACTCTGTAGACCAGGCTGGACTTGAACTCACAGAGATCCACCTGCCTCTGCCTCCCAAATGCTAGGATTAAATGCGTGTGCCACCATACCTGGTGGTATAATTGATTTTTAATTTTTTACTGATTTTTTTGTGTAGTTCATACAGAACATCTTAATTATTTTTATAAGTCAAGTTAGTGTCCCGAGACATCCTTCAGTGCAAGTTCATTTACTGAGATCTCATCAGCCTATCTAGAGTCCCTCCCTTTAAGAAGATGAGCTCTAAAAAAAAAAAAAAAAGATCAGCTCTTCCTCACCTAGCAGTAATCAGCTGCCAATAATAATTCGTTGGAAATGGCCTGCTGCCCATTTCTGCAGTTCTGTGCTGATTTTTTGTCTGCTTAGTTTGCATGGGTCTTATGCATGCTGACATCATACGAGCAAGATCCCAGAAACCTGTAGGACTCTATTTCCATATGACCCTATGTGAGTGTTTCACCTGCATGGATGTCTACCCTTGTCATACAATGCCCATGGAGGCCAGAAGAGGGCACTGGATCCTGTTGAACTGGAGTTATGGACAGTTGTAAGTCACCCTGTAGGTGGGTGCTGGGAACTGAACTCAGAACTGCGAGAGCAGCTGGTGCTCTTACTAATGAGGCATCTTTCTAATGAGGCATCTCTTAGTCCTGTTTTGGTTTATTTTTTTTTTTTTTTTTTTGATCGTTCCTAAGTAGCTAAGTGGACTAAGGCTTGAATTTACAGAGATAAACTTGCCCCTGTCTCCCAGGTGCTGGAATTAAAGGCAAGCACCATCACACTTACTATCTCTACATTTTTTTTTGTCCTTTCAAGACAGGGTCTCCCAGTAGCCCCAGCTGGCCTGGAACTCGCTCTGTAGACCAGGCTGGCCTTGAACTCACAAAGATCTGCCTGCCTCTGCCTCCCAAGTGCTAGAATTAAGGTGTGTGCCACCACGCCCTGCTTGCATTTTTTAATGAAAAGCTCTTTTTTTTCCCCTCAGAGGAATAAAATTTAAGAATGAAAATGAGGGCATTGTCTTTACTTGACTTTCATAAGCATAAAATGTTTATGTAAAAAATGTTTATGTGGGCTGGAGAGATGGCCTAGAGGTTAAGAGCACTGACTGCTCTTGCAGAGGACCTGCACCCACATGATGGCTGAGAACCATCTTTAACTCCAGTTCCAGGGGAATCCGACACCCTCTTCTGACCTTTGCAGCATTGCAGGACACGGGTGCACAAACCTACATGCAGACAATACATTCATACACATAAAAAAAAGTGACATATATGTATATATGTATGCATATATATAGTCACTTTAAAACAAAACATAACAAAACACCAAGAAACATTTTTGATGCCAAGCATTTTAGATAGGGTATGTTCAACCTGCATTTAAGGATCTATTTATTTATCTTTATTTTATATGTATCAATACTTTTACTGTATATATGTATGTATGTATGTATGTGCACCATGTTTGTGCTTGGTGCCCAAAGAGGCCAGAAGATGGTGTTGGATCTCTTGCAACTGGAGTTACAAGTGGTTTTGAGCCTCCATATGGGTGCTGGGAGCTAAACCCAGGTCCTCTGCAAGAACAGCAAATCTCTTAACTTCTGAGCTATCTTTTTGGGGCCATCAGCCTGTATTAAATAGTAATTGCCTTGATTTCTAATTTTGTATGAAATGCATAGAGCTTCTATAAAAAATTGGCTTTGAAAAAAAATAGTAATTGCCATAAAAGTACTTCTTATGTTCAAGATACTTTTTGTAAATGAACCATTGTAGTAGAGAACAAGATTTGCATTGTCATTGGAAGGATTTCTTGTGAATGGAACAAAAGTTATCAGACCTCTGATTACTCTGGAAATTAAAGTTCACAGCTTATTAAGTTTACCCAAGATTGCGGTGATAGCCACACCAATGCACAGCAGTATATATTTCCTTGATGGTTGCCATAGTAACTGCCTTGATCTTCATAAACTTTAGGAGAGCAGCAGCCATGGTGTGCTATTAAATTATTAGACTCACCCCATGAGAAGTCATTATTCCTTTAGACGCTGTCAGCAGGTATGTCAGTTCTTATATTCCATGTTTACATTTTTTATTATCATCAGTCATCATCATCAGCCAGGTGAGAAGAATTAATATTTATATATAGTTGATTGATTAATAATCTAGAGACATTCATTGGTTAATTATTTATTGGTTGTCTTTTATTTGTCTAGCATGCTCAGAATCAAATAAAATATCAATTATTTATTTTTTCTATTTTTTTAAACATAAGCAATAAACATAAGCAGTATCCATGTAAACCCAATTAACAAGCATCTGATTCCAGTTCTTGTACAACTCTGGGTTCCCTAGTCCTGTTGGAGAGGTTTACATACACAAACATGCTGATAAAATAAAAGTCTAGTCCATTCGCCGCCCTTTGGGCTTTACAAACTGACTGGCTAACCTCTGGACCTTGGAGGGGAGGGGAAGAGAGTGAGATAGGAAGACGGATTTTCTTTTTCTCTGAGGTGACACATCAAGCTCTTGGGTCTGTCCAAGTTCTGTTTTCAAAGGACTGGTGGCTCATCTAAGAGTCTCCTTTTAGTTTTAATAATAAAACACAAATAGAAACAAATGTTAATCATTATAACAAGTTAAGCTATGGGCACAAACACATATGCTTGGATGGTATCTTGGTCAAGGCATGATAGCTCTTTATAACAAAAGGGTGGCAATAACTTTTTTTTGTCTTTTTGAGACAGGGTCTCCCTATAGCCCCCGCTGGCCTGAAACTCACTCTGTAGACCAGGCTGGCCTTGAACTCACAGAGATCCTCCTGCCTCTGCCTCCCGAGTGCTGGGATTAAGGCAATATCTTTCTTTTTTTTCTTTTTCTTTTTTTTTAGAAGATACTTTTTTTCAATTTTTAAAATTTTATTTATTATTTTTTATGTGTATGAGTATACTGTTTGCATGTAGGTATGTGCACCCAAAGTTATAGGCAAATGGCCTTTTCTTTGAGGGCTTTTAGAGCCTTCCTGGCCAACAGCTCCCGGTAGTGCAGCCCACAGCTGGTACTGAAGCCTTTATCTATCAATACATTTTATTTAACTATAAGGTAAAATTTAGAGGTAGTGTACTTGTCCAAAGGGATGGGCACAAATGCCCACAGGTCAGCTCTCCTGTCGGTAGGTCCTGATCCATTTGTTGAACTCCCAAGTGCTAGGATTAAAGGCGTGTGCCACCATGCCTGGCAGTAGTCCACCATTTTAATCTTATACAGGAAACTTTTAATTAATACCATGAGATTTAATAACATTTACTAACATATTTGCCCTTAGTTATTGGAATTTACTAAGTATTCAATATTTCCATATATGTAGATGGAATAGTTATTTTAAATATCCTATTATGAATTATAAACTTTGAGATTCCTGGCAAGCCTTGTAGTAGATTCTAAATGACCAGTATCTCCAAATGTTCAGAAATGTTTCATGTGTTTGGCAAAAAAAATCTGTCTGTTCACTCCACAGATGTTTTACCTAGTGATCAGTGTCTTACATATAAACATATCTACATGCAGAAATAGGTTGCATTGCACCATGGAGAAGAAGTAATCATTCCTTAAAATTAACTTATATACTTAAGGACCAGGAACCCTATTGTATGAATACATACCTTCCACCCATATACAGTTATTAGAGAGTCTGAAAATAAGTGGTAAGTGGATTCTAGAGACATTAAGAAGTTTACGTTATAACAACATGGTTGCTTTCAGAGAAAAAGAAATATAACAATAATGTTGTTCAGCTTGCCTTTCAACTGGGGATTTGGTGTTAGCATCCACAAATGAGGGAAACCATTCGCCATTTTTTTTGTGTGTCTTTTTGGCTATTTGTTTTTCTGGGACAGTGTTACTTCACTTAGCATAATGGCTTCAAGTTCCATCCATTTACCTGCAAAGTTAAAACTAATCATGGTCATCTTTCTTTACCACTGAATAGAACTCAGATGTCCCTTGGTGCAAGTTCATGCACTGGAGTCTCGTCGGCCCATCTAGAGTCACTCCCTAATGAAGATCTCCTCTCCCTCACCCCTAGAATATTAATTCTTGCTAGTATACAGTGAAAGATCATTGCAAAAAGTATTTATAAGTAATTTAATAGTAATAACATACAAAGTTTACTAATACTTGAAGAAAGAAAAACTAAATTGAATACTTTCCTGGAAGAGGAGATACCATGATCAAGGTAGTTTGCCCAAAGTAAGGCTTATCCATTGTACTCTAGATGAGATTTCCCAAAATATGGGAAGACAGATATATAATTGTGGTAGTGGGGACCACATTAATGCTCTTCCCCCATATTAAAAAAAAAAATTGAACCCGGCCAAGAAGTGGGAGCAGTTCCACACACACATGCTTATATGTTGGGGTATGTCGTCTATGTGATTTTTCTTTTTCTTTTTGCTTTTCTTTTAAAATTATTGTTATTTTAATTTTATGCATATGAGTATATTGCCTGCATATGTGTAAGTGCCCCCATGTCATGGAATGCCTGAGGAGGTCAGAAGAGGACATCGGATCCTCCCCTGGAACTGGAGTTATGGATGGATGGTTGTTGGCTGCCATGTGGGTGCTGGGATTGGAACTCAGGTCTTCTGAAAAAACAGCCAGTGCTCTTGCTGCAGAGCCATCTCCAGCCCTTGCCTTTCTTTTTCATTTCATTTCACTATTTCATTTCATTTCAATTAAAAATTTTTTTATTATTTTCATTTTCTGTCTGTAAGTGTATTGCCTGCATGTGTATAAGTGCACCTGTGTTGTGCAATGTTGCTGAGGACAGAAGAGAGCTTCAGATCTCCTGGAACTGGAGTTACAGATGGTTGCTAGCTGGGTCCTCTGCAACAGCAGCCGGTGCTCTTAACCACTGAGCCATCTCTGTAGCCCTGCTTTTCTTCTTTAGATAGTAGTGTCATGTGGAGCTCACCTGGACTCAAATCAAGACTCTCTAGCCTCAGCTTCCCAAGCAGCTGAGATTATGGGTTTATTTTCCTGTGTATCATGGGAAAAGAAAAGGTGGAAACTGCTTCTGTGAGACATTTTTTTTAATGTGTATATATATTTTTTAAATTTTATTATTTTTTATGTGTATGAATGTACTGTCTGCATGGAGGTCTGTGCACCCGTGTTGTGCAATGCCTCGGAGGTCAGAAGAGGGTGTTGGATTCCCCTGGAACTGG
This sequence comes from Rhizomys pruinosus, assembly GCA_009823505.1. Classification (NCBI taxonomy): domain Eukaryota; kingdom Metazoa; phylum Chordata; class Mammalia; order Rodentia; family Spalacidae; genus Rhizomys; species Rhizomys pruinosus. Next base: position 11,235 of record VZQC01010833.1, on the reverse strand, counting down.
AGTTAAAGATGGTTGTCAGCTGCCATGTGGGTGCTGGGGATCGAACCCGGGTCCTCTGCAAGAACAGTCAGTGCTCTTAACCGATAGGCCATCTCTCCCGCCCCTGGAATTTCATTCTTATTTCTGGAGTAGAACAGATATGAGCAAGGAAGGCAGTTATTGGGCCCTGTCTTAAGAGAGTATTTAGTACCTCCATGTACTGAAGGTCATCTCTTCTGAGGTAGTCTTGCGCTGTGAACTCTGAAAAGGGCACAGGGCACATTGTCTGCTGTCAGGAAAATGGTGGTTGCATTGAGGACTAAATGTCTTGTTTTGCTCCGGTGCTGCTCTGAACAGTCTGCTGGTAACTGTCAAAGCTTGCATTGATTTACCAGCTTAGATTACTTTAGAGACATTGAAATGTGTAGGCCTATTGAATAAAAGAATATTCTAATAAAGTGTGAAATGTTACATTTTGACTACATGCTTCTTGGGGAAGTACCATATTTTAAACACTTAAATGTTATTAAGTAAGCATAATTTTGACATTTACCTGCAAGATTCTAACAAATTATATTCACGTTCAAAGAAGAAATTTTGTTTTGTTTTAATTAATTTTTTTGGTGCAGGATCTCCCTATAGCCCCTGGTGGCCTGGAACTCGCTATGTAGATCAGGCTGGCCTTGATCTCACAGAGATCTATCTGTCTGCCTCTAACCTCCTGAGTGCCAAAGTTTTTTTTATGTATTATTTTTATTTTATGTACATGAGTGTGTTCCCTGCATGCGTGTACCCATGTCGTGTTCAATGCCTGCAGATATCAGAAGAGGGTGTCAGATCCCCTGGAACAAAACCCCAGGTCCTTTTCAGGAGACAACCAATACTGTTAACCGCTGCGCCATCTCTCCAGCCCCATAATTTGGTGTTTTTTTGTTTTTTGTTTTTTTGTGTTTTTTTGAGTCTGGGTCTCCCTGTAGCCCCAGCTGTCTTTGATCTCACTATATATAGCAGGCTGGCCTTGAACTCACCACACCTGGCCCCACAATGTGTTTTATTTTGTTTTTTTTTTTTTTTTTTTGGTGGTGGGGGTCTTTTTGAGACATGGTCTCCCTTTTTAGTCTCAGCTGGCCTGGAGCTCGCTATGTAGACCAAGGTGGCCTTGAACTCACAGAGTTCTGCCTACCTCTGCTGGGATTAAAGACATGTACCACCATGCCCTGCGTAATCTGTATTTTTTTTAAATTTTTATTTATTTTTGTATGTGTATCAATGTACTGTCTGCATGCAAGTCTGTGCACCCGTGTCGTGCAATGCCACGGAGGTCAGAAGAGGGTTTCGGATTCCCCTGGAACTGGAGTTCTCCTGGAATTGGAGTTTCAGACGGTTCTCAGCCGCCATGTGGGTGCTGGGGATCGAACCCGGGTCCTCTGTAAGAGCAGTCAGCGCTCTTAACCACTAGGCCATCTCTCCAGCCCGTAATCTGTATTTTTAAACCTACTTGTGGGTACCTAGGATTTTCTTCTTTTTTTTCGGAATTTTAAAAAAATATTATTTATGTGTGTGATGTATGGCTTGTATGCATGTAAGTGCACCCTGTCGTCAATGCCTATGGAGGCCAGAAGAGGGCATTGGATCCCCTGGAACTGGAGTTATGGATGGTTGTTAGCCACCATGTGGGTGCTGAGAATTGAACCCAGGTCCTCTGCAAGAGCAGCCAGTGCTCTTAAGGACTGAACCATCTTTCCAGCCCCTGGAATTAAATTTCAGTCCTTTTTTTTTTTGCCTGAGGCTAATGTGCAGTTTTAATGTTTCAGGTTTTAAAAATTAATTAAAAAAAAATCTTCAGGTTTGTGATCCTTACCATTGCTATTATCAGAAGATTTTTGTCTCTTAAAACTGGTTGAACAAGTTTTGTGAGATGTCTGCCAGCTGCCTCACTGCAGTTTTGTCCTA
>VZQC01010822.1:3536285-3549401 GCA_009823505.1 Rhizomys pruinosus | reverse complement strand
ATATATATATATATAAAATTTGTTTTTGGTCTTTTCAAGACAGGGTCTCCCTGTAGTCCCAGCTGTCCTGGAACTCGCTCTGTAGACCAGACTGGCCTTGAACTCATAAAGATCTACCTACCTCCGCCTCCCGAGTGCTACTTCTTATATCTTTAATTACATGTATATGTATGAGAGTCTGGGTTTGTGTATGTGAGCTCAATGCCTGGAAAGGCTAGAAAAGGGCATCAGATCTCCCAGAGCAACAGTTACAGGCGGTCCTGAGGCACCGATGTAGGGCCTGGAAAAGGAACCTGAACATCTCTCCAGCCCCAAGGGTGGGGTTCCTACCAAAGAGACTTAGGAGGTGTGGTCTGATTATGAAATGTCCTCTTGGGCTCCTGTGTCTGAACATTCGGTGCCCAGCAGGTGGCGCTGTTTTGGATGTGGGCTCACAGACATTCACATAACCACGTACCACCCAGTTCTGTTTTGTAGATGAGAAAATCTGGAACTTGTTCATGTAAGGGCTGACCAGGGTGCAGGTGGTTCTACACAGAACCCCCTCCTTTCTGTGCATCCTGCTGGGGCTCTTTGCTGCATGTTTCGTTAAGGTCTTTAGTGATCATCCTTGGACTATGTAGATAGGGTTTCCCTTGCTGTCCATTTGCATTTTTTTTTTTTTTAGCACAAGCTGGTACTCGTTAGACTTCCATCTAGGCTCCACATTGCCCGCATGCCAACTGAAGAGCACAGAGCATTGACACCAGTTGGCTGGCTCTGTGTATCAATTACCTTTTAATTACTCCAAACGGAACTCCCAAGGCAACAGTTGAAGACAGGGAAACTTTCTTTCAGCTCCCAGATGCAGAGGGGGCTGTCTGCCATCTTTTGATGCTGTATGCTTGGGCAAAACATTGTGGCCTGAGGGCACAGCACAAGCTTTCATCTCCTGGTGACCCGAAACTGAGAAAGTGAGACAGGGAGTGGCCAGGAACGAGAAACCCCAGCAATCCACCTCTTCAGCCAAGCCTACATCCTGAAGTTCTCACAACTTCTTTAAATGGTGCCAGCTGCTGGGGACCTGGGCTTTAACACTTGGATCTGTGGGGACATTTTCTGTGGAAGCCTAAGTGTTTGGGTTACTGGATTTGCCGTGAGTAATGGAGTCCTGTCTCAGGCACCCTGTGTCTTTGACCAGCAGGTATGAGCTCTGGCAGCTCTCTTGTAAGTCATGTACAAGAACAGGCCCCTTGAGCGCCCCCCAGCCCCCCCACCCCCACCCCCGCCCCCACGCCCAGCACAGCAGATCCAAGGCAACTCCGGTTTGTCCTCACCCTACTGACAAGTACGCTTTCTCCTGGGGCATCTATTGGGTTAACATGGAGTGGGTCCCCCTTACAGCCTAAACGCTAGGACAAAGTACCAGGCAGGGCCTCCCAGATGCTTAGCTGTGTCACCTAAGGACTCAATAAAGCAAAGCCCTTTGTAGAGTGTTATGCACCTGCACAGTGGTGTGCTTACCTCCTCGCCTACCCAGCAGACTTAACCTTAACCTGTGCTCAGAAGCTACAGCTGATATATATCTCCCTCTTTTCCCTGATTAAAACGAGTTTGCAGGAGCTCACAATCTGCCTGCTTTTTACCCTACTCTCGCTGTCTGTGTGCTGATTTCCAGGTCTACTCGCCTCCATTTCTCGGCCGTGACCTGAACTTCTTCAGCTGGACCAGTGGAGCTTACTACATCTGGCACCCAACATGATCTGTGCTCCCCCCCCCCCCGCGCGGTTCCTGGTGAGTAGACCCCTTTGTGTTTTCTGTGCTTATGGCCATGTGAAACTGAGTGTGTGGCCCTCTTCCCTTCCCTTTCATTTGTCGTCCTCTTTCTTCATTGTTAGGGAAGTACATAGGCTCCACCTCTTGGTTCATACTGGAGAGTCTGCATAAGAGCTGATCCACTCAGGACTTGGAATCAGTCCTCTGTATATAAAGAGATGCCACTCCAGAGACACCACGAGGACATACGGCCAAGGGAGTAACATCCCCTGGAAGTTCTCCGCTAAACACGGGACACTTCCGGATCTGACATACACTGTGTGTCTGTCCTAGTTCAGCCCAAGCACTTGCTCACCTACCCTCTCCCCTGCTGTCATGGGCAACCTCCTCGCCATTTTTAAAGGCTCCTCGGCAGAGGATGATCTACTCTGTTACAAAAACACCAAAGAAAAACTGGCCCTCCCCTGTGTACCTGATTTCAAATAGAATGAGAGCATTCACCTCCTGCTCCCGGCTCACAAAAACTACCTCCACCTGTCCCTACTAAATCAATACACCCTCAGAGGGAGGCCCAGGAAGTTCTCTCCCATCTTCCTCCTTTTCCCTCAGCTCCCCCCTTACCTCATCCACCATCATACTTGCATGCATTCCCTGTTAATGTGGGTGCCAACGCTGCCGCTCACCCTGGATCCCCATCCCCCTTTCTGACCTATCCCTTATTCATAAAGCAGCACAAGAAACTGGCCCCGATTCCCCTTATTTCGAACAGGTTCTCACCCAATGGGCCATTAACCTTCAAACACATTGTACACCCTGCTTAAGGCAGTCCTTGACCCTGCAGCATGCCTTCAATGGAAGGTGGTGTGTGATGACATGGCAGAAGGTCAGGCCCACACTATAACATCCCCATAACCTTGGACATGCTTACCGGTCATGGTAACTTTACTGACCCTGTGAGCCAATCCCTTATTGATATTCCTCAGTATTTTGACCAAATTAAAGACATGGCCCTACAAATCCTTAAGTCCTGCACTCCACAAAATCCTGACTGTTACTTCTGCAATTTGGTTCAACCTGCAGGCAAACGTTTTTCCGATTTTCTCATGAGGGTGACCTCGGCTGTCAATTGCCACTTGTACATAATGAAGACCTTCATAAATGGGCCATTGCCGCCCGTGACCTTGACCCTGCCTCAGCTCCTTTCGAGGCGCTCATTGCCTCTTTACAGGCTTTTTCCCATAACAAACGCGAACCTTCCAAGCTCTCTGTCTGTTGGGGATGTGGCAGGAAAGGTCACTTGATGCAATCTTGCCCAAATCCCTTCACCAGACCCAAGACTCCTTGCCCCAAATGTAGAAAAGGCTTCCATTGGGCCAAAGATTGCAAATTGACTCCCATTACATGAAACAAACAGCCCCCAGCCCCATTAGTAAAACAGAAAACTCCCCACATCCTTTGGACTCTGCCCATTTATGGCCACTTGCCACAAATGACCATCAAGCTCGATGCTCTCCCATTAAGGGCATTGTGGACACTGGGACTGATGTCACTATAATCAACTCCAATGACGTGGCCTCCTTCTCCAACTGGAGGTTCACATCCGGCACTCCCATTAAAGGCATTGGCGGCAAACAGTCCACACAACAAACTGTGTCTGACATCCTTTGGGAGGACTATGATGGTAATTCTGGCACCATTAAGCCCCTTGTTGCTAACATCCCCCATACCCTTTGGGAGAGGGATATTCTGTTCAGTATGGGCACTGCCCTTACAACTGACAAAAGTGACCTCTTCAAGAATATTATTGGCGAGGTACATTTTAGGGTGGATTTACTCCTGGTTGCTGGAAAGGGGTCTTGGCGCTGGACCCTGGTGGGGGGTGGCTGTCTGGGTGGAACCACCCTTCGCCTCTGCAGCCAGTGGTGCCATGTTCGGTGCCTCTGTGTCTTTGTGGGGGGGGGCAGAAGCCCGGAAGTCACTCCAGACAGGTAGATTTTAGGGTGGATTGACTCCTGGTTGAGGGGTCTCGGCACTGGACCATTGCGGGGGGTGGCTGTCTGGGCGGAGCTGCCCTTCACCTCTGCAGCCAATGGTTCCAGGTTCAGTGCCTCTGTGTCTTTGTGTGGGAGGGCCCCAAGAGCCCAGAAGTCTCTCCAGACAGGTACCAGTGCCCCCCGACCCCCTGCCAACTGGAATTGGTGAGAGAGTATCCAAGTAGACTTTTTTTTGGAGAACCATCAAAACAGGAAGAGAAGAGTGACTTAGACTTCCAATATCCAATATATAAGCAAAATTGAAAGCCTGAAACCTAGACAAGTCAATACTCCATAAACGAGGAGGAGGAAAGAAAAAAAAAAGGCATTGGAAGGAGGCAAGCAAAACCAGCCACTAACACAGTGAAAAGACATTTGTGATTTGAATCACAAAAGGGAAACCCACATGCCAGGGACACGATGAAGAGACAATATGGGACAATAATCCCACACCAGGCTCTACCAAACCTGTAGGAGATAGCTACAATGGGATCCCCCCTGGAGGTGAACCAAGAAACAGAACTTAGAGTAATAATTGCAGACCTATGCAGAGAAATTAAAGAAAATAAAGAAGAATTCAGAGAACTAGAGAGAATGAAAAACTCAAAAAGGACCTAGAGGGATACAATGACAAATTTCAGAAAGAACTAAAGGAAGAGATTGACAAACTCCAGAAAGAACTAGAGGGAGAAAAAAAGAAACTCCGAAAGGAAGTAGAAACACTGAAAAAGGAAGCCAACCAATGAAGTAAGGAGCACCAAGAAGAGATTGAGAAGCTCAAAAAGGAAATGGAAATACTAAAGAAAAGACAGTATGAAATGAAAAAGGAAATAGAACACTCATCCAATCAAGAAGAAAGGAAAGGGAAAAGCCTCAGAAGTAGAATGGTGGAAGCAGAACAAAGAATATCAGATCTGGAAGATAACACAGAGCAACTAAAAAGCTCAAATAAAGAATATGAAAAATTTAAAAATACACAAAAGTGGAACAACCAAGAAATATGGGACACTATGAAAAGATCAAACCTCCGCATCATAGGAATAGAGGAAGGAGAAGAATATCAAGAGAATAGTATTGATCAGATCTTCAACACAATAATAGATGAAAATTTCCCCAAACTGAACATAGACAAACCCATTCAAATACGAGAAGCACATAGGACTCCAAATAGACAAGATCAGAAAAGAAACTCCTCATGCTGTATCATAGTTCAAATGCTAGACGCCCAAAACAAGGACAAAATCCTGAAGGCTACAAAAGAAAAACAAGTCACATACAAAGGGAAACCCATCAGAATTACAACTGATTTCTCTGCGCAAACCATGAAAGCAAGAAGAACATGGAGCAAAGCATTCCCAGTGTTAAAGGACTATGGATGCCAACCCAGAATATTTTACCCAGCAAAAATGTTGATTATAGTTGAAGGAGATAGAAAAATCTTCCATGACATAAACAAGATGATAGAATACATGTCTGGAAAACAAACTCTTCATAAAATACTTGAAGCAATTCAAAGGGAAGAAGAGAGGAGCAACAATCCTCAAATACCTAAGAAAAGGAACTAATAAAAACATAACCATAGGAGTAGAATCAGAGGCTAAAAGTCCAAATGGATAATAAGGTGAAAGGAAGCAACATACATCTTTCAATTATAACCTTAAATATTGATGGGCTAAATTCTGCAATCAAAAGGCATAGACTGAGAGAATGGATTAGGAAACAAAACCCAACTATATGCTGTCTACAAGAAACCTATCTCAATTTCAAGGATAGGCATGAACTTAAGGTGAAGGGATGGAAGAAAATATTCCAAGGAAATGGAACCAAAAAGAAAGCAGGTGTTGCTATTCTAATATCAGACAAAATAGACTTCAAAGCAAAAGAAATCAAAAGAGACAAAGAAGGCCATTACACCTTTATTAAAGGAACAATTGACAATATCTCACAATCATGAATATATATGCACCAAACGCCAGTGCATCAAACTTTATAAAGACAATTCTTCAGGATCACAAGGCAAAGATTAACCCCAGCACACTAATAGTAGGGGACTTCAATACCCCCATTAAGTCCTTTAGACAGATCAACAGAACAAAGGACAAACAGAGAGACATCTGAACTAAATGATACAATACACCAAATGGACCTCACAGACATCTATTGAATATTTCACCCAAACACCAGAGAATACTCTTTCTAATCAGCACCCCAGGGAACATTCTCCAAAATAGACCATATACTGGGACACGGGGAAAAAACTCAACAAATACAAAAAGATTGAAATAATCTCATACATTCTATCAGACCACAGTGCAATAAAATCAATATCAACACCAGGATGAACCCTCCAACCTACAAGAACACATTCAGACTAAACAACTCTCTCCTAAATAATGAATGGGTCAAGGAAGAAATAAAGAAAGAAATAAGGGCTGGAGAGATGGTCTAGCAGTTAGGGAGCACCAGCTGCTCTTGCAGAGGATCCAGGTTTGATTCCCAGCACCCATATGGCAACTGAGAACCCTCTTTGACTCCAGTTCCAGGGGAAACCGACACCCTCTCCTGATCTCCATGGCATTGCATGACACGGGTGCACAGACCTGCATGCAGACAGTACATTCATAGACATAATAAATAAATAAAAAAATAAAGAAAAACATTCCTGGAACTGAATGACAATGATAATACGACACAGCAAAACCTATGTGACAATTTAAAAGCACTCCTAAGAGGGAAGTTTATAGCTCTAAGTACCTACATTTAAAAAACAGAAAGAGCACAACTGAATGATCTAACACTGCACCAAAAATACTTGAGAGACAACAACAAATGAACCCTAAATGGAGCAGACAAGAAGAAATAACAAAAATCAGAGCAGAGATCAATGAAATAGTAACAAAGAAAACCATATAAAAAAAATCAATGAATCCAAAAGTTAGTTCTTTGAGAGAATAAACAAGATAGACAGACCTCCAGCCCAGTTAACCAAAGGAAGAAGGAACAAATCCAAATAAATAGAATCTGTGATGAAAGGGGAAATATCACAACACACAATGAAAAGGTCCAGTCAATCATACAGGAATACTTCAAAAACCTATATTCTACCAAGTTTGAAAACCTAGAAGAAATGGACGAATATCCGAAACCCTGGGAATCACCAAGCTCAACCAAGAAGAGATTGACAGCCTAAATAGACCAAAAACACATGAAGAAATTGAAGATGTAATAAGTAGCCTCCCAACCAAAAAAATGCCCAGGCCCAGATGGTTTCATGTCAGAATTCTATGAAATATTTCAAAAAGACTTACAACCATTACTACTCAACTTGTTTAGAAGGATAAAAACAGAGGGAGTTCTCCCAGATTCCTTCAATGAAGCCAGGATCACGCTATTACAAAAAACCAGGTAAAGACACAATCAAAAAGGAGAACTATAGATCCATCTCCGTAATGAACACAGATGCCAAAAGTCTAAACAGGATACTGGCAAATCGCATACAGACCCACATCAAGAAAATCATCCATCATGACCAACTTGGATTCATTGCAGAGATGCAGGGATGGTTCAACATACAAAAATTAATAAACAGGAGATCTCCTGAGCCCAGTGGAAGGTACTGGGACACAGGCTGAAGAAACCCCCCCACCCGCCCGCCAACCGAGATTATGAAGAAGCATCTGAAGGAGGCAAGCAAAGCAATCCCTCAACACAGTGAAGAGGCATTTAGGACTCACATTGGAATACAGGCAAGGAGAAGCCCATATGCCAGGANGTCATGTTCTTCATGTGTCTAAGTTTTTGTATGTAAGGTGTATCTAGTGTCTTGTCCGTCTAAGTCTTTGTATGTGTTTGTCAGTCATTATAATTGTCTCATGTTGGTTTTATCAAACAAAGTGACCACTTCAAATTTCCATCCTTTATGTGCACAGAATTATTCATTTTGGCATGCCAGACTACATATGCATGTGCAAACTTTAAAATATGGATATTTAAAAATGTATTTATAGGCCAAAAATTTGGATAGTGTTGATACCTTTTTATCAAATGTTTACTACTTGTTTTGTGTGCTCAACTAAAGTCCTAGGCAGTTAAATACATGACCAGGCTATTTAAATAATTTTTTGTGTTATCTAGGTCTGGTCCAAAATGTGGGCTGTCCTTGACCCCTCTCCTCTTATCACTTGGAGTCTTCTTGGCCTTTTTGCACTCCTCTGCCCCTTCAACTAATCCTGCCAGTGTGAGGCACCACTACAAGCTGCTGTCTTCTCCTCAATTATCTGCTCCATTTTTACCCATGGATAGTAACAAGTTATTGAGACCACAACCCAGGTCCTGACTACTGTTGTCAATGGAGGCTCTTATCAAGCCCTTCCTCATGATGTAGTTTGCATTTAGCTCTCTGCCATTTATGACTTATGGGGATAAACCCCCATGCCTCTACTCTCACCCAGATAAACTATTCCTAGCCTCTTCCCTAGGTGGCTGTTAGTCAATGATGGGTAAGATCCTGCTAATCAGGACAACCTAAGACAGGCACAGTCAAATCTCAGAATACTAGAGGTGGGGTCAACTATGTCTGAGCTATACACTCAGGTTCCAGGCTCCAACTCTGGTTGTCATTCTCTTTTATTTATTTTTTTTATGGTCTTTTGGAGACAGGGTCTCCCTGTAGCCCCAGCTTTCCTGGAACTCACTCTGTAAACCAGGCTGGCCTTGAACTCATGAAGATCCACCTGCCTCTACCTCCCAAGTGCTAGGATTAAAGGCATGTGCCATCATGCCTGGCTGCTGTCATTCTCTTTTAAAACAAAGGGGTGGAAATGTGTAGAGTGTTATACACCTGCACATCTGCGTGATTACTGCTTTGCCTGCTGAACAGGTCTAAACTGTTCCAGAAGTTAACCATNCGCAACAGACAGGAAGAAATAACAAAAATCAGAGCAGAAATCAATGAAATAGAAACAAAGAAAACAAAAAAAAAAATCAATGAATCCAAAAGCTAGTTCTTTGAAAAGATAAACAAAATAGACAGACCTCTAGCCTAGCTAACCAAAAGATAGAAAGAGCAACTCCAAATCAATAACATTTGGGATGAAAGGGGAAACATAACAACAGATAAAGAAAATATCCAGACAATCATATGAGAATATTTCAAAAACCTATACTCTACTAAATTTTAAAACCTAAGATAAATGGATGAATATCTGAAATTCTGGGATTTGCCAAAGCTTAACCAAGAAGAGATTGACAGCTTAAACAGACCCATAACACTTGAGGAAATTGAAATTGAAGATGTAATAAAAAGCCTCCCAACTAAAAAAAGCCCAGGCCCATATGGTTTCACAGCAGAATTCTATAAAACATTTAAAGAGGTCTTACAACCATTACTACTCAAACTTTTCAGAAGGATACAGACAGAAGGAAATATCCCAAATTCCTTCTATGAAGCCAGCATCACCCTAATACCAAAACCAGGAAAAGACACAAGCAAGAAAGAAAACTGTAGACCCATATCATTGATGAACACAGATGCAAAAATTCTCAAGAAAATACTTGCAAATCGCATACAGACCCACATCAAAAAGATCATCCATCATGACCAGGTCGGATTCATACCAGAGATGCAAGGATGGTTCAACATAAGTAACTCATTAAATATCATAAAACACATAAATGGACTTAGAGGTAAAAACCACACAATCATCTCAATTGATGCAGAAAAAGCTTTTGACAAAATTCAGCATCCCCTCATGCTTAAAGTCTCAGAGGGAATTGGACTGGAGGGATCATTCCTCAATGTCATAAAAGCCAAATACAAGAAACCCACAGTCAACACCAGCCTAAATGGAGAAAAGTTGGAAGCATTTCCCTTAAAGGCAGGAACACGATAAGGCTGTCCACTATTACCACTCTTCTTCAATATAGTGCTTGAAATGCTTGCTAGTGAAATAAGGCAAGAAAGTGAAATTAAACGGATACTAATTGGAAAAGAGGAAGTAAAACTATCCCATTTTGCAGATGATATGATAGTTTACCTAACGGATGCTAAAAACTCCACCAGAAAACTCTTAGAAATGATCAAAAGTTTCAGTAAAGTGGCAGTATACAAAATAAATATAGAAAAATCAGTAGCCTTCCTTTACACCAAAAATAAGCAACTGAAGAAGGGATATAAGGAGACCGTCCCAATCACAATAGCCTCAAAAAAATAAAATACCTAGGAACAAACCTAACCAAATACACTAAAGACCTCTACAACAAAAATTTTAAAATCCTGAAGAAGGAGATTGAAAATGATATCAAAAGATGGAAAGACCTCCCATGCTCATGGATTGGAAAAGTTAATATAGTAAAAATGTCCATTCTACCCAAATTAATATACAGATTCAATGTAATCCCAATCAAAATTCCCATGAGTTTTTTCATAGACTTAGAAAAAAAATCCTTAAATTCAGTGGAAAAACAAAAGACCCTGAATAGCTAAAGCAACCCTGAGCAAAAAGTGCAATACTGGGGGGATTAATTTACCAGATGTCAAGCTATATTACAGGGTTATAGTCATAAAGACAGCCCGGTACTGGGAAAATAACAGAACCATTGACCAATGGAACAAAATTGAAGATCCAAACTTGAGCTCATATAACTTCAGCCACCTCCCACAAAGGGGCCAAAAAAGCTCAATGGAGGAAAGATAGCATCTTCAGAAAATGGTGTTGGCAAAACTGGATCACCATTTGTAGAAGAACAAAATGAAACCCCTACCTCTCACCCTGTACAAAAATCAACTCCAAGTGCATCAAAAATCTCAATGTGAAGCCTGAAACCCTGAAGGTGATAAAAGAAAAAGTTTGCAACAACCTACAAGACATAGATGTAGGAGGAGACTTTCTAAACCAGACAGCAGCCACAAGGGGGAGTAAGGTCAACAGTTGACAAATGGGACCTCATAAAACTCAAAAGCTTCTGTACAGCGAAAGAAACAATCAAGGAGGTGAAGAGAAAACCCACAGAGTGGGAAGAAGACTTTACCACTGACACATCTGACAGAGCATTAACGACAAGAATATATAAACTACTCAAAAAACAAAGTAGTAAGAAGACAAATGACCTACTCAAAAGATGGAGTAAAAAGCTGAACAGAGTCTTCACCAGTAAGGAATTAAAGATGGCTGAGAACATCTTAAAAAGTGTTCAACGTCATTAATTATTAAGGAAATGCAAATTAAATCCACTCTCAGATATCATCTCACTCCAGTATGGCTAGCTAAGATCAAGAAAACAAAAGACAACAGATGCTGAAGGGGTTGTGGGGAAAGGGGAACACTCATCCACTGCTTGTGGAAATGTAAACTTGTACAACCAGAATGTAAACTTGTACAACCACTATGGAAAGCAGTGTGGAGAACCCTTAAAATGAACTTCCCTCTGACCCAGCCATACCACTCCTGGGTATATACCCCAAAGACTCATCCTAACGCAATGATATATGCACATCCGTGTTTATTGCAGCTCTCTTCACAATAGCGAAGAGCTGGAACCAACCCATAAGCCCCTCAAAAGATGAGTGGATGACAAAAATGTGGTACACCTACACAATGGAGTACTATTCAGCGGCAAAGAAGGATGGCATCATGAACTTTGCAGGAAAATTGATGGAACTTGAAGCCATTATGCTGAGTGAGGTGACACAGTCCCAGAAAGACAAATGGAGAATGGTTTCCCTCATTTGTGGATGCTAACACCAAACCCCCAAGATGAAACGAAAGCTGAACGACAGTATGGTTATATTTTGGTTTTTCTGTAAGCAACTGTGTTGTCATAATGTGAATCCCTCAATGGTCTCTAGAATCCACCCACCAATCATTTTCAGACTCTGTAATTACTGTATATGGGTGGAGAGTATGTATCCATATTTTAGAATAACATGAAATTATCGGAAAAAATGTGAATTCCTAAGCATAAAAAAAGACTGAGAGAAAGATGCAGGACAGTTATGATAGAGTACACGATCTGGGATGGTTTGGGGTGGGGTGGGAGAAGGGATAGGGGAATATGCCTGAACAGAAATGAAAAATGATGTATGAAATACACAAAACATCAATAANTATACTTCTAAACAGTTTCAGAAATAATGGTTGTAGGTCTTTTTGGAATGTTTTATAGAATTCTGCTGTGAAACCGTCTGGGCCTGGGCTTTTTTTAGTTGGGAGGCTTCTTACTACATCCTCTATTTCTTCATATGTTATGGGTCTGTTTAAGCTGCTGGTCTCCTCTTGGCCAAGCTTTGGTGATTCTTCTCCCTCCGGGAAGCGCTCATTAAGCCTGCCCAGGGTTATTGGCTGGGTAGATAGAATAGTTCTTGGGTCAGAGCGATGGCTCAGCAGGTAAAAGTGTGAATGTGATCAAAATACACTATATAAAATTCTCAAATAATCAATAAAATATATATATTTTAAAGTGCTTGCTACACAAGCCTGATGACCCCTAGTTTGATTCCAGAACCCACGCAGAAAACTGGATGCGGTGGTCCACACCTGGAATCCCAGTACTGCTTTGGAGAGATGGGAGGTGGAGATTAGAATTGCCTGGAAATCTGTCGGCCAGCTAGCCTATGAAGCTCAGCAGAAACAAGAGAGATCCTGCCTCACCCCACAAGGGGGAAGTTGTCCTGAATTTGCCCTCTGACTTCCACACATTCTTGCCATGCACTCAGCTGAAGCACTATTTTTTCACACAATAAGAAGAGAATGAATTTTTCTATCTCCCTGGCTAGTTCTATGGGTAGCTCTGCCTCAAAGCATGGGGTCCTTGCATCCAAAAAGGCTTCACAGGGGCGGGGGCAGAATGGACAACTCTGCCAGGCACATTTCTGCCTCTCCTTCTCTTCCTGAGCTTCACTAAGGACTTTACGTACAGTAGAACTCACTCTGGTTAAAGCACAAGTCAGTGACTTTTATCGTACTTATAGAGTTGTACAACTGGCCACCACAGTCTAACTGAAAGGCATTTCTTAGTTTCATTAGGAAGGTCTAGACTTCCCTGCCTGGTGATGCAGGTCTGAGAGGCTGAGCAGGAGGACTGCAAGCTAAAGGCCAGCCTGGATTACAGAGTGGGTTTGAAGCCAGTTATGGTCAACTCTGTGAGACCATGGCTTTAAAACAAAGGAGTGCTGGCATGTAGCTTAGTCGGTGGTGCGCTTGCTTGGAAGCCATGAGACCTAGGTTCAGCCCTCAATACTGAAAAAAAAAAAAAAAAAAAAACAGAAGAACACTTTAATTTCATGGGGGTCAGGGCTCCCCTCCTGTAAACCCGGGCACCACAACACAGA
>VZQC01010822.1:3388214-3526439 GCA_009823505.1 Rhizomys pruinosus | reverse complement strand
GAGAGTTTCTTTTCTGATCTTGTCTGTTTGGAGTTCTATGTGCTTCTTGTATTTGTATTGGTTTGTCTTTTTTTAGTTTGGGGAAGTTTTCATCTATTATTCTGTTGAAGATCTGATCAATACCATTCTCTTGGGATTCTTCTCCTTCCTCTACTCCTATGATGTGGAGGTTCGATCTTTTCATAGTGTTCCACAGTTCCTGGTTGTTCCACTTTTGTATATTTTTAAATTTTTTATAATCTTTCCTTGAGGTTTTTAGTTGTTCTGTGTTATCTTCCAGGTCTGATATTCTTTGTTCTGCTTCCTCCATTCTGCTTCTGAGGTTTTTTCCACTCCTTTCCTCTTGGTTGGATGAGTGTTTGATTTTCTTTTGCATTTCCTCTTCTGATTTCTTGAGTGTTTCTACTTCTTTTTGGAGCTTCTCAATTTCTTCCTGTAGCTCTTTGCTTCGATGGTTGGTTTCCTTATCTTTTTCAGCATGGGATCTTTTCAGTATTTCCAGTTCCTTCTGCAGGTTGTCATTCTCTCTCTCTAGGTCCTTCTTGAGTTCTTCATTCTCTTTTCTTAATTCTTTGATTTGCTCTTTATAATGTTGTAGTTCTTTAAATATGTTCCCAATTGTGTTTCTGATATCTGTGTCCTGGGCCATCCCCATGGGGATCCAACTGTAGGAATCTTCCACAGGGTTAGCAGAGCTTGATGCGGGATTATCCTGCCCCTTCCCGTATTGTCTCTTCGTGTTCCTGGCATATGAGCTTCTCCTTGCCTGTATTCCAGTGTAAGTCCTAAATGCCTCTTCACTGTATTGAAGGCTTGCTTTGCTTGCCTCCTTCAGATGCCTTCATTATCCCAGTTGGGGGGTGGGGCACGGCAGGACTGTGGGCAGGCTCTTTAGCCCATGCCCCGGCACATGTGCTTGCCTGAGCTGGTCTCGGGAGATCTCAGATTGAGACTCACAGAACCCTACCTTTTATACCAGCTGGGAGGATAACTCTGCCCCCACAGCCACAAAAGCCAATTAAGCCAAAAACAACTGGATTAATGGATTAACTAGATGAAATCAATCAACAATCAGCCTTGCTGAAGCACTCAGCTGCTGCCTACCTACCTGTACTTGCCTGAGCTGGTCTCAAGAGATCTCCACAAACCCAGCTTTTATACCAGCTGGGAGGACAATTCCGCCCCCACAACCACAAAAACCAATCAAGCCAAAGACAACTAAATTAAATCAAACAACAATCCACCTTGCTGAAGCACCCAGCTCCTACCTGTGCTTCAGGAGGTCCTGGGAGATCCCCGATAAGACACAGCTTTTTGACCTTCCAATGTGGACTGAAGACTCATGTCTCTCAAAGAATCCTCCAAATCTTCAGTGCCAGATAGGGACTGCTGAGACATCCAACTTGTGGACTGAGCTACTACTGGGGTTTCTGCTTCTTCAGAGTATAGACTGCCATTGTTGGACTACCCAGGCTGTATCATGGAGACCAGTACAGGAAGATCAAGACAGGACGGGTGCTTACTGGACTTCATTTGGTGACCATGGGAAGGGAAAACTCCAGTGTGGATCACAAGGGAAGAACTGATGGTGGTTTGGGCTTCCCAATGAGGAGACTTCAAACATGACATCTTTCAGCCTAATAAAAAAATCATAAGCTGAAGATGCTAAAACCTATGATATATGTGGCATGCATATGTGCATATCTTGGAGTGATGCATATTGGAAGGGATAACAACAACAACGGCAAGACTGGGTCAAAGAACTGACTGAAACGGTGAACTTCTGCTCGGAACAGTAAACTTCTGTATTGAGAATTTTGAGATAGACTGAGAAAAAGATGAAAAACATCTTTGGCAGAATGCATGTGCTCTCTGGGGGGGGGCAGGTAGGGGACATGGGTCTAGATTTGATTTGTAATGTAATTTTGTATGAAATGCACAGAGCTTCAATAAAACACTGGCTTTGATAAAAATGATTTATTATTTTATTTGTGTTTGTGTGTGAGTGTTTGGCTGCGTGTACATATACACACCATGTGTGTGCAATGCCTGACTAGGCCCAAAAAGGGCTTTGGATCTCCTGGACCTGGGGCTAAGTTGTGAGCTTCCATGTAGGAGCTGGGCACCAAACCCATATCCTAAACTGTAAGCTCTTAACTACTGAGTGCTCTGCCCAGCACTATGGGTCTTCATCTTAAGGGGATGTGGGGTCTAGGTTTAGTTTTAATCTAAACACTAGTATGCCTAAGCTAAACATATCGAGCACAAGTATTACCAGCCCTGACCATATATATCCATTCTTTTGACAGGGATATCTAGAAGTAACTCTAGGGCCTGCTCTAGCAGCTACCCATTCTGCTTACTTCCCGCCTTCCCTTTGTCCCTCCACCCCAGCAGTGGTAGTTGTTTCTTACTGCTTTACACACATACACACACACACACACACACACACACATACACAAGCTACCTGTCCTTTTTTGTTCTTTCAGTATTTCTATATCAATGGAACCAATCTTTCAAATTAAAATCCTGTGTTTGATGTACTGAATCAGGCCCTTACCAGACTGCAAATGCATGTCCTGTCTACACTGCAGCACATCGCTAGGGAAAGAAGTCTTCTAAATCCCAGCCTGTAGGTTAGTTTTTCGATGAGCTACCTGATATAGTCAGCCGATTGATTTTAGGAGAAGATGGGCCATTTTTCTATACTCAAGAAATTGGCAAGGATCTTGTTTCAACCAGTGAGATTCCATTCTGATGAAAGAGAACTGCTACTGTCCACCTGACTTTGAGGATCACCAATTTCCAGAATATTCTGTGTGTACATTTAATAGATTTGCTTTATTAGTGTTAGTGCAGACTAGGTCAAGTTCACTGTTTTCCTCCAGTGCTATAAACTAAGGACCAATTTTATTAAATGTAAGTGCTGTCACCACATAATTTCTCTGTTAGAGACACTTTGTGTCTCCTTACAACCTACCATTAATACACAGCACACCAACACCATCAGGAAAATCGAAACTAAACCTAGATCTCATCTGCTCTGAAAAATAAGGATCCTAAGAGATTTATTTAGGACTGAACAACCAGGAAGGCCTGAAGCAGAGACCAGGCCTCCTAGAATCTCACCTTGGAAAAGCAAGGACAGGACATTTTTTTTACAAAGTTAGCCCAGGATTCTGAAGTTCATAAAATGAAAAGGGGTCCTTATTTCCTGTGAGGAAAAATTTTCCAGGAGCATTTTCCATGTAGGTTCGTAAGAGAAGCCAAAGATCCCCCCTGGCCTGTAGAAACATGCAGACCACCACCAGGGTTGAATCTGTGAGAAATATATGATAAAATGCAAAGTTTGATGGCAAAGGTAATCATATGACCCTACAACCAAGTGATGAAGGAAAAGTCCTTTAGAAAACTGGCATGGATGAAGTCAGGTCACCCTAAGAAATTGTCAGTTTGTCAAGTGAATTCTGAAAGGAACTTTATGGTGGCGAGAGCAACTATTAAATAGGAGGGAACATTAGAGGCCATGTAGATATGAGGGCCCATTCGTGGTTGATGGTTTCATTTTATGTGTTGGGCATTGTGGTTGTATTAGAAGCTTAAGATTGAATAGTGAGCTCAAATAATCTTGAACAAGTGAAAAAAAAAAAAANTGTGGGGGTTTCGGCACAACAGCCTGCAAATTGGTTTTACATGAAGGATGCTTATACTCATGGATTATCACTTATAGCTAAAAAATGAAAAAAAAATGAGAGAAATATGCAGGACAGTTATGGCAGAATGCATGATCTCGGTTGGGGTGGGGGTGGGGGGGAAGGGAAAGGGAAATATGTCTGAACTGAATTGGAAAATGATGTATGAAATGCACAAAGCATCAATAAAAAAAATGTTTAAAAAAATATTCTCCATGAGGAAGTTGACTGTTTTGAGCAGAAGTTCACTGTTTCGTCAGTTCTTTGATGCAGTCCTTTCTGTTGCTGTTGTTGTTTGTTGTTGTTGTTGTTGTTGTTTCCAATATGCATTACACCTAACTGCTTTGGACAACAGCTCAGGGGGCCCTACACAAGAAATACTTACAACTAGGTAATTGGCACTAGCATCCACAAATGAGGGATACCATTTGTCGTTTGTTTTTCTGGGACTGTGTTACTTCAGTCAGCATGATGTCCTCTAGCTCCAGCCATTTTCCTGCAAAGCTCGTGATGTTGTCTTTCTTTACAGCTGCATAGAACTCCATTGTGTAGATATACCACATTTTCTCTATCTACTCATAAGTTGAGGGGCATTTGGGTTGGTTCCAGCTCCTTGCTATAGGTCCATTTCATCTCTATGCAAATGGATTCATATTAATGACTCCAACTCCTCCTGCTGTCTTGAACTAGACTCATATACCAATTACAAAAATAAACTCCAAGTGGATCAAAGATCTCAACCTAAAACCTGAAACCCTGAAGCTGATAGAAGAAAAAGTTGGCAGCAACCTACAAGACATAGGTGTAGGAAAAGACTTTCTAAATCAAACAACAGCTGCACAGGAAACAAGGACAACAGCTGACAAGTGGGACCTCATCAAACTCAAAAGCTTTTGTACAGTTAAAGAAGCAATCAAGGAAGTGAAGAGAAAACCCACAGAGTAGGAGGAAACCTTCACCACTGATACATCTGACAAAGCATTAACATCCAGAATATATAAAATACTTAAAAAACAAAGAAGTCGGGGCTGGAGAGATGGCCTAGCAGTTAAGAGCTCTGACTGCTCTTGCAGAGGACCTGGTTTTGATCCCCAGCACCCACATGGTGGCTGAGAACTGTCTTTAACTCCAGTTCCTGGGAATCCCACACTCCTTCTGACTTCCGTGGTATCGCACCACACGGGTGCATGAACCTGCATGCAGACAGTACATTAATACATACACAAAATAAATAAAAAATGTTAAAAAACTGTAAAAAAAAAAAAGAAGTAAGAAAACAAATGACCTACTCAAAGGATGGAGTAAAGAGCTGAACAGAGACTTCACCAGTAAGGAAGTAAAGATGGCTGAGAAACATCTTAAAAAATGTTCAACATCATTAATAATTAAGGAAATGCAAATTAAAACCACACTAAGGTATCATCTCACTCCAATAAGACTAGCCAAGATCAAGAAAACAAAAGACACCAAATGCTGGAGAGGTTGTGGGGAAAGGGGAACACTCATCCACTGCTGGTGGGAATGTAAACTGGTACCACCACTGTGGAAATCAGTGTGGAGAACCCTTAAAAAACAAAATGAGCCTACCACCTGACCCAGCCATACCACTCCTGGGTATATACCCACAAGATGCATCCTACTGCAAAGATACATGCACAGCTATGTTTATTGCAGCTCTCTTCACAATAGCACAGAGCTGGAATCAACCCAAATGCCCTTCAACTGATGACTGGATAACAAAAATGTGGTTCATCTACACGATGGAGTTCTATGCAGCAGTAAAGAAAGATGACATCATGAGCTTTGCTGGTAAATGGATGGAACTCGAAGCAATTATACTAAGTGAAGCAACACAGTCCCAGAAAAAAAAAGGCAAATGGTTTTCCTCATTTGTGGATGCTAACACCAAATTCCCAGTTGGCAGGCAAACTGAGCAACTTTATTATTATATTTCATTATATCTGAAAGCAACTGTGCTATTCCAATGTGAATCTCTAAATGGGCTCTAGAATTGTCCTACTTATATTCACACATTATAATTACCATATATGGATGGAAGATATATAGTCATATTCTAAAAAAAAAATGTAAAGTTACACATCTTTATACCTAGATGCAAATTTACTGTTAAAATGTGAATCTCTAAATGTGTTTAGGAATCAACCTATAGTTTATTTTCAGAATTTGTAATTTTGACTTATGTGTGGAGTGTATATATATGCATATTTTGGAATAATATAAAATAAAAAAATTTAAAAATAGGACCACCAGCCTCACCTTCTGTTGGACAAAAATGAAGAATTGGGAAAAATTAACAGAAAGGGTCTGGCAGAGCCTGCAAAATCCATTCCTCCCTGTTAGCAATTGCATCCATATTTCAAGAAAGAGATGCTTCCAGGTATGGTGGTGCACACCCTTAATCCTAGCACTTGGGAGGCAGAGGAAGGTGGATTTCTGTACTTCTCCTTACTGACTTCACCCAGTTTAATGTACTCTATTATATATGTATGTATAGCTATCTATATATAATATATATGTGTGTCCTATAGAGTCTAATTTGTGTCCCCAAATGTACTTTAGAAGGGTAACTATTAAAATTTACCTATAAGAATGTAGCAGTTTAACATTCCAAACTTATGCTTCAGAACAAGTTGACTAGATTACAGTTAAGCCTATTTTAGACATCAGATCAAAATTTATTCAACTTTCACACAAAAAACTAGATAGAGTAATTATTCTGAAAGAAAACCAAAGTGATTTGTATCATCTTGTGAATAAAGAACCATCTTAAACATGATATGAAAGTTGAATATAATTCAGAAAGAGAATAATAGCTTTTATCATTTGTAGTATAAATTGTCCAAATATTTTAAAGCTTTTAAAACACTAAAAATATTTGTCACATATCAGAGAAAAGATTAAGATCAATATTATGTAATAAGCTCTGAGAAATCAATGATTAATGAGTATACCAGAAGGAGGGTGGAAAATGACATGAACGGACACTTCCTAACAAAGGGACCAATATATATTTGACATGATGTTTGCCCTTACAATCATGCAAATAATTCTGAATTTAAAGCAAAAATGAGATATTATTCCACTCTCTGTAAATTGGTAGATAAAAATGATAATACAGTGTTCACTAGGGAATAAGAAAAAATGGTGTCAGAAATTTACCTTAATCTTTCCAAAGTAAAATTTGGTGATATTTATTTAAAATGTTTAACATTTATTAAAAATATTCACTTCGGGGATGGAAAGATGGCTAGCCATTAGAAGTCCTTGCTGCTCTTGCAGAGGACCCTAGTTTGGCTCCCAACACCCACATCTGGCAGCTCACAGCTGCCTCTAACCCTGGCTCCAGGGAATCTGATGTCCTTTGCTGGTCTCTATGGACACTGTATTTACATGCAAATACCCCCCCACACACACACATAGCCACATAATTAAAAATAAAATAAAATCTTAAAAAACATTCTCTTTAAAACTAAAATGCCAACTACAAAAATTAGGTACAAGTATATCATCCCAGGATTTTTAACATTAAGAAGACCAAAACTTCTTACAATTGCAGCTATAGAGAAGTTTATTCAAATTATGGACCTTATGTACTACTTAAGATTATAATTCTATTGTAAGATATATGGTTGAACTAACTTTTATCCATCATAAATTATGTTGCAGAGGAATATTAGTTAACAAGCATCACAGAGATTCCTCCCACCGCCCAGACATGTGGCGTCCTGCCTTTGCAATCCTTGGTTCCCAAGGCAAAACAAGGAAAGGCTCTCTGAACCACAGTCTGGGGGAGTTTAGTGAGTTTACTCAGGCTTGCTTACAGAGTGAATGGGGGTAAATATTACTTACAGGCCTAGCCATCAACCCCCTCCCCTCATGTCTATCCAAAGTCCCAGCATGAACTTGGTGACCTCTGTCCAAGATGACAAAATGGCCAGAGAGCGCCTCTGCCACATGGCCTCATTTTATATGCACCTGGCCCCTCCCCCTGAAGGTTGTCTGGCTGGTTGGGCAAGGTGGTTGGCCTTCTGGGCCCTCTCTTTCCTTCAGAAGAACCCAGTCAAGTTCACAATCTTAGAGAGTTGGGAACTGTTGGGCATGGGAAAGTATTGGATGTGTGAGAAAATATTTGATACCAAAAGTCCATCCATTTTCAGAGGACTGCCCACCTTACAATGAGTGAAAATGCTCGGGTGCTGTTGCGTAAACTCCGGACAGTAGATTATAGCACTGTGTATGTCGATCACCCAATTGAGGTAGAACAAAGTTGTATGTATATGGAGAAGTTGTGAAAGAACATACAGCAAAATGCTAATGGCAGTCTCTCTTGATGTTATGGTTATAGGTAATATTTAATAGTTTTGTCATTTGAGCTAAAAACAGAATTTTGAATTAATGCTATTTATCGTAGTGACACTAATTAGTCAAGGACAAAGCAAGGCATGTAGCATGACAGAATTTGAGTGGCAAGATGATTTGATAATGGAATGGAAGTTATTTTATTTGATTGACACACAGCTTCACTGTGTGGCTCAGATGCCCTGAAACTCTCCATGTAGTCCAGGCTGACCTCAGTGACCTGGGAATTCTCCTGCCTTTACCTCCTGAGTACCAGAATTACAGGTCTACACTATACCAAGCCTGGCAGTGAACAATTTTAAATCCTATATAGGACTTTACTAAAGGGCCCTGGAACAAACAGAATGCATGACAAATGTGATGGGGTTGGTGGGATCCTTTGGTGGATGTTTCTGGAATCTGTTGGCAGAAAGTCATGAGCAGCTAGCTTGGAAATATCACCTCAGAGTAGCTTGGCACAGCAGCAATGCATCTAAGAAAGAGACTCAGAGGCTCCAAGTTATCACACTGCCTGTCACTCTAACGTACCCCAATACAATGCTTAAGAATTTCCTGAGTCTTGGGAAGGGAAATGGTTATGTCAAAATTCAAAGATCAGATGTATTAAAAAAAAAAAATACCACCATGTGCACTTTGGCAGACACTAGGGACACAAGTATACTGCTTTGCCTTTATTCTAGTAGAAAGTAACCCAAAAGGAGAGCAAGACATTCTGCTGTCTGGCTCACTTTGGCAGACTTTGCAAAAGCAAGCTTGTGTTCTTGATTGACACCACACAAATTCATCTCTTAGATAGGACTTGACCTGGAGCTGTGCTCCATAAAGAATACTGGATTGCAGAGCAGCTCTGAATAACTCTTGGTGAGGAATGCCAAGAATTAAGAAATTGGATTCAGGAATTTTACTGAACTGAAAATTAAGTTCATATTGAATGAGTATCTCTGTTTGGTCCAATTATTTTTTTTAATTATTTTTTTATTTTTTATATGTATCAATGTACTCTCTGCATGTAGGTCTGTGCGCCATGTCGTGCAATACTACGGAGGTCAGAAAAGGGTATCGGATTCCCCTGGAACTGGAGTTAAAGACGGTTCTCAGCCGCCATGCTAGGTGGGTGCTGGGGATCAAACCCGGGTCCTCTGCAAGAGCAGTCGGGCTCTTAACCGCTAGGCCATCTCTCCAGCCGTAGTCCAATTATTTTTAAACTCTCTTGTTATCAGCAAGATAGTTTTGTCAATCACGTGAGGTGTAATTGAAAACCCAAACTTGTAAAGGTGGAGCTGATTGCCGCGGGAATGAGCGGTTGCTGCATAAAAACCCACTGCTCTGTGAACGCTCTTCTCTAATGGAGAACGGCTGGGGCTAAAAGAGAACACCTGTGTAACTTCCAGAACCCCGCACTGACGGGCTCCTGGTTCCTGCCAGCATAGATCGTCCTTTGCAGGATGATTTTCCCACCACCTCACTCCCTAGATCATCTCTCGCCCTCTTCCTTAGGATTCTTCCAAGATAGTCCCATCAGGAAAACAGCCTAAATCGTTAGCCTGCAGAGCTAAGAGCACAGGAGGGGTCTCACAGTAGGATGGACCCGGGAAAGATATGACAAGCTGTATAGAAGCTCCGACAGAACAGCCACCTAGTGCCTGAGCACCGCAGCCCCTGCTCTCGCCACAGTGACACCAAGTTCCTCTATAGTGTTGTGTATTCTGGAGACACAAAGGGGCCTTGACAAAGCAAGGTTTTGTAGCTGTCCCTTTTGCTGTTGCTTAGCTGGGCTGATTCTAAGGTCACTGTGGACTCTTTTAGACAGCCTTTGATTTAGCATGCAAAGGGAATTCCCACTGGCTAGTGAAATGTTTTCATATTTTATCATCTTCCTGCAGTGAAGAACGTTTGGCATGAGGGGTATTTTTGTGAATATTGTAAGTAAATATTGTGGGATCAGTCACAGAGATGAACGTGAACTTGCAAGTGTAGGATGCCTGAAAAACATTAGAGTTCGACTAGCAAAGAAGTGAGTACAGAAAGATTTAAACATGAGAATTTCAAAATGCTCACCACGACATTACAGCTGTGTGTTCATAATGCAGTGTTAACAGGATTAGATGGAAAATTGACTTCAGTAGCATAGCTGGATGTCGAAGGGAATGAATTGGTTTCATTTTGAATTCAGAGCACTTATTAAACGACAGAGGGTAAGTTCAGAGTTTTGCATGAAAAACGACCAGTACAGATTTTAAACAGAGCTAGACCCTTCTACAAAGCCAGCAGACAGATTCCCAAGATATCCAGCCGCTATTCAGAGTTTCCAGGGGCTACTTAGGTTTAACTGACCCTGTGAAAAATATGAAAATTAAATACAGCCTGAGCCACAGTGGCATCACACCCCACTGGCCTTGGGTTAAGAGAATCCGGCGGGTGCTTGGAAACTGATGTCAGACACAGTGATTCTTGACACAGTGATTCACCGCCGGGAACGTTTTCCTTCCTGAGAACCCACAAAATGTGACCACTCCTGTCTTAGCCACAGGCTTGGAAATCCCCAGGGAATCCATGTGAGCTCAGGAATTCCCAATGACCCTCCGGAAGCTGCTCCAAAGCTTCCTTTCCATTCACCTCCTGTCCCTGATAGTCTCCAGGTGTATTATTTGCCCCTAGGCAACCTTAAATTTAAATTATAGGAGTCAAAGTAATTTCACAACTTTCTAATTATTTTAAGTCCACTTACTGGACAGGTCTTCAACCACCCCTGCCCCTTTATAAGTATTAACAACTGCTCTTATCTTAAGTTCAAGGGCTTGGCCTACACCCAGATAGTAGAGTACTGCTGTCAATATATATATATATATATATATATTGACAGATATACTATATATAAAGATATATTGACATAGATATATTAATATATATATATAAAACAAATGATTATCTATATATTGCCATATATTATATAATTATATGTATATATTTTATATATATATATATATAAACAATATATATATATATATATCTCCGAGGTAGTGAATCAATATATTAGAAGAACGAGAGGAAGGGAGGAAGAACTTCAGGGAAGAGAGGAGGGAGGAGTTGCTCTAGAGCATAACTCACATTACATTCCTCCAGGAGATTCATTCATTTATTTTTAATTGGCTTTTTTGAGGGGGGGGTCTCACATAGTACAGGGGAGCCACCAACTTGCCATGTAATTGAGGCTGACATTGAATTTCTGATCCTCCTGTCTCAGCCTCTTAATTACAGGGATTATGGGAGTCCATCACCATGCCCAACGAGGATTATTAAATTCTTGGTAATCTCCTGATTGGAGGGGAGGCCCAGTGACAAGTTAGATAAGAGCCCCCCTCTAACGAGGAGGTGGAAGGAGCTAGGAGGCCCCCAAAAGGGAGAGGAACAGAAGTGCTGAGAGGTGAGAGAGGAAATGAACGGTGGACAATGAAGCTGAAGCTGCTGCCAGGGCTTCCTGGACCGAGTTATGCCAAGACCCCAGCTGTGTTTCAGAAGCCTCCGGAGAATGCTGTCCGAGCTGCAGTGTGGATGAAGCCATCCAATCAGGTGGTTCTGGATAAAATGAAGTCTGCATAAGAAAGTTGAGGTAATTTGGCTCCTTTTACTTGGTCTTTGCCTAGTGGATGTCTCTCCAACACTGAGTAGAAGACGTTAAACTGGAGTGAGTTCTGCCCATGCTGAGAAGGTTCCCACAGTACTCGTCTCCTTCCTGTGATCCAGGCCATCATTGCAGTTTTTACCATCCATCAGTTGAGAAAGAAAATAACACAAGGAGATTGCTGGACCTCTACAGACTCTCCCAGCAGGTTTCACGTGAGTTCCTCGCAGATGTGCTCAGGCACCACCTGACTTGCAAGGTTTCAACCATCCTTGGAGAAAATCTAATGGGAATTGTAGGAGAGATTTTTGTGAGACTGGCTGAGAGGATACTTACAAAGAAGCATGCCTAGATCGCTTCCAGGACATGAGACTGCCATTACCTCCTGGGAGAGGTCTTCAATGTTAGAAAACAGCTAGGGAGAGAATGGAGGGAAAGGCAGGCACAATCATTCTTTAAACACTTGGCACACTGTGTTTAATTAAGGGCAAGGGTTATGGTGGGGCTATGAAAAATAGATCCGTGATGGCAGAAGTAACATGTAAGGAGGGCAGGTGCCTACTGAATGCTAGACAAGTATCAGTTCTGACCATCCTGTTCACAAGAGCAGGCACCTTCATCTGCACATCATGCATGAGGAAGACTGACAGCAAGCAAAGTGCTCGTGGACATTGCAGTAGGGTTCTTTCTTTGTTGCTCATTCATTTTCTTGTTTTCCTCTTCCTTTTCCAATTAGCTTATGAAATAATGGTTTCGTCTTAAAGAGTCTGCAGATTCCTCCCTGAGGGAGGAAGTGCGACAGAGTTTTCAAGCTGTCTTCTGTGAGCCTTGTACTCTGCTGTATGGTACCCATACATAACATAACGTTTGTGCCAGGGTCTTTGGGAAGGAAGTTCAGATTTTGTCTAGTTGTTGCTGTTGACTCCACCTTCCCATCTCCGGCCTTCATGGAAGCAGGATTGCACATAAAGCCCAGCCTTGGGTCACTTCACATGTAGAGGCCAATTCTCAAAGTCCCATTCAGAGAATCCAAGGAAGTTTCATCGAAAGATGCATTTATTCAATGTTTAACAATTGTAATTTCTTTTTTAAAATATATTTTTGTTATTAAACTTTTTCATACATCATACAGCATTTCTCAATCCAATTTAGAGTCATTTCCCTTTCCATGCCCCCCAACAACTGTAATTTCTTAATGAGAGTTATAAGAGTCCATTGTTTGTTTCTTCTATTGGCAGACACGCAGAGTTCAAAGGCCCTCAGAGCAAAAATATTATCCCAGTTTACCCAATGTTTCCACATTCAAAACATGTAAAAGCAATAATTAAACTGAAGCCATTTCAAATATGCCAAATCTCAATAGTCTTCACTCCCAGACTCCACTATTGTGACTGTCTCTCTAGTTGATACTCTATAATCTTATCACTTTTGGCCACACATCCACATACCACCCTGGGTTATTTATAAAGATAAATCCTGTGCTGAGATCAAATCGACAATCATTTTTTTAACCAGGTTTAAATTTGTTTTTGTTGCTTTAAAAAAGATTTTGAAAATATTTCCTAGTGGGTTTGTGTTTTTTTTTTTTAAAGATTTCAGTAAAAAAGAAATGGCTCAGAATATAAATTATCTTTGGGTCTGCCAACTACCACATATTTGGAATAGCTTGAATTATCCAGGAACTGACAGCTTTCTTTTGAATTATTTGTACTTTAGCTTTGTTATAATGTTTTTAACACCTTTGAAGTGTATCTGCCTAAAAATACAACTGCAATGAATAGCTTCTGGCTCCTTGAGAAAAAGAGCTTATTAGTGAATTTATCTTGCATTATCTATATTTCCTGAGCTTCAGTTTTCTCATCTCTGAAGTACAATAAATAATGCCTTCTTCATAAATGAAGAATTAAAGGACCATTACCCACCACACAATAATTGTACAATAAAGGATACTTTGGAATATTATCTACAGAGTCCAGTTCTAAATTAATGATTAGGTTGTAATAATTACCACAGTTCATACATCTTCTATCCCTAGGAGCCTGCATGCTCTGAGAGATGGACAGTGGCCTCCTTTGACTGTGAAACATCTTTAGCCTTCAACTTGATCCTAAACATTGGTAGCATGAAATTCATGTGAGTTTCATCATGTCAGATCCTCACTGGCTTTGAGAAGTCACCTCTGTCTACCTGCAGAATCTACTTACAGATTAAACTTTGATTGTATTTTAAAACATATTGGAATTTTGTCATTTTTTGTTGTTGTACTCTTCTGTTTAGGAAACAGGCTTTGAAATTCTAATGCAAATTCAATATATTAGCATTAATAAGCTTCATTCTAAGTAGAGTTGGTTGGGGAAGGATGCATCTGGCTTTCCTGGGTGAATCTGCAACGACTTGGGAGAATGGCAATAGGACAATAGTTTGGTTTTTAATTTTTTCTTACTATTTTATGTGTATGAGTGTTTCCACTTACATACCTACATGTATGTAAGTGCACCGTGTGCATGCAATGCCCACAGAGGTCAGAAGAGAACATCAGATACCCTGGAACTTGAGTTAAAGACAGTCGTTATTTGCCTTGTAGGTGCTGGGAACTGAACTCTGCAAGAGCAGCCAGTGCTCTCAACCAGTGAGCCATCTCTCCAACCCCTAGAAGAATAGTTTGTGATTTTCTTTGAAGCTTGCTTTAAAAACAATGAGCTACAGTTTGAAGAGCTGGCCTGTAGTGAAGAAAGTGTTTGATTTTGCATGTGAATGTGTTGACCCTCTAGCATGAAAAAATCCGCTGGGGATGATTTAGAGTTATCCCTGTCTGAAATGACATCTTTTGTGAAGACTGTTGGAAAAAGAAAAAGAAAAAGTAAAAATCCAATGCCACCTGAGCCATGAACTTGAAGGGATAGGTTGGAGGCCATTGACCTCCATGTAGCTTTTGCTTTATGGATTAATTACCTTTATGTTTCTATGGCAAAATACCATGACCCAAAGCAACTTACAGAAGGAGTTCATTTTGGATTATGGTTATATGGGCGTCCATAATGGTGTGAGAGGCATGGAAAGAAGCTGTCAGAGGAGGAAGCTGGCTCATCTCAAACTCAAACACATGCAGAAAGCAGAGAACAAACTGGAAGTGGGGTGAGGCTGCCTTGGTAATATACTTTCTTCAACAAAGTCATACCTTTGAACGGCTTTTCATAACCTCCCCAAACAGTGTCACCAACTGGCACCTGCATCTTTAAACTCCTGAGCCTATGGGGGACATTTCTCATTCAAACCCCCAAACTCTACAGGGAATCTACTTCTCAACTTTCATGAAGTAGATGTATTTTATTCTTTAAGTATAAATAAATATATAAAAAGGAATCATACTAATTTACAAATTTTATCTGGTACTATTGCCAACTCCAGACATATTTGGCTCAAACTTTGTTCAATTCCAAGTTTAAATGTTCTCAGGTTGGGGAAGGCAAGAGGGAGTTAGTGCTGGGATAGCTCACTGTGACAGATTGTTGCTCTGCACTGTTCATGTATGAAGGGCTGGTGTGCATTCTTTTCATTGTGCTTATGGGAATGGAGACATAAAGTGTGTTCATTTTCTGATTACAAGATAGATTTAATGAGCATTATTTTTCTTAATTTTTTTATTTATTTCTGTATGTGTATCAATGTACTGTCTGCATGTAGGTCTGTGCACCTGTGTTGTGCAATGCAGCGGAGGTCAGAAGAGGGTGTCGGATTCCCCTGGAACTAGAGTTCTCCTGGAATTGGAGTTTCAGACGGTTCTTGGCAGCCATGTGGGTGCTGGGGATCGAACCCGGGTCCTCTGTAAGAGCGGTCGGCACTCTTAACCGCTAGGCCATCTCTCCAGCCCCATGAGCATTATTTTTTGATCTACAGGTGACCTGTGTTAACAATAATGATAGTAATGATAGTTCTTAATGAATGTTATATAAGTTCATTCAGGAAAGTAAATTTATGTCTCTTTCCCTAAAGTAGCCTCCCCCCACCGAATCTGCTAGTATCTGAACATATTTCAATAGAATCTGATGCATGTCTGAAACATAAGTAGCAGCCAACAGTACAGTGTGCCCATGAAGGAAACAACACAAGAGTGGTTTACAATGTTCCAGGAAGATATAGGAGCATGTATAAGGGATCCTGACAGGTGGATGAATAGAAGGAGTGATAGTGAAGAAAGAGCTCTTTACTATCCCTGGGCTTGAAAGGAAATGAGCCAGTTTTGGGTCTCATAAAGGTCAACCCCAGAGAGAAGTTGCTACAGGGAAGCTGTGGCCCTTGATGGAAAACATACTTAACTTGTGCATACTATAGGAAGGGAATTAAATGGCATTATCCTTTCCTCCTACCAGTGTAGGATGAAGCTTATCAGGTTATGTTGCAAGGCAAACCCTAGGGCAGTGAAGAGTGACAATGGCTCTGCAGATCAAAGGAAGAACATGTGTTCCATGCAGTTTCCAGAGTGTGGCAAGACCATATGTTGGGCACTAAGGAAAAGATAGACCAGTAAACTCCAAACTCTTTTTTTCTTTGTTTTTCAAACATTTTAACTGATATTTTGCAATTTTCACACAATGTAATATGATGGAATTTAGATCGCCTCCCATAGCCCCACCTTCCCTCATTGCCTCCTACCCAATTTGATGTACTCTAGTGTGTGCATATATGTGTGTGCGTGTGTGTGTGTGTGTGTGTGTGTGTGTGCCTATAGAGTTTAATTCGTGTCTCCAAATGCCCTTCAGTGTGGGTCCATCCCTTTGAGCCTGGTTAGGAGTCTCATGCATGAAAGACATTATCTCTGTAGCACACCGCCCCCACCCATGCCACCCCTCCGCAGCCATCAGTTGCCACAATGTCCTTAGGTCGGATTGGAGCTTATTACCTACTTCCTCATGTCTGTTCTGTGTTGAGCTTGCTTGGGATTTGTGCATGCTGTCATCATTGTTGTGAGTCATACGAGTAGCTGACCAGCCGTCTGGAAATCTTTGCTTCCTTGTGGTCACCCATCACCTCTAGCCCTTAACAGTCTTTCCACCCCCTTCCACATTTACCCCTGAGCCTTGAGAGACAGAAGTTTGATATGGGTTCAGGGGTAGGCACCTTGCAGCCTCTTGTTCTCTGAACATTGGCCAGTCTGTGTTAATCACCATTTGTTGCATAAGGAAACTTCTCTGGTGAGAGTTGAGAGATGCATTAATATATGGGTATACGATAAGTCATTAAGAGTCAGTTTGATATGATAACTAGGTAGTAGAAAATCAGTGCTAGGTTCTCTCTTATGTCATGTGACCTGTCTAGCCTCAGGTCCCTAAGCCTGGTATCAATGTCAGGTATGGACTGCATCCTAGGAAGTGGATCTTAAACTAATTGAAGAGTAGTCAGTCTCTTCCATAATATTTTTGCCACTATTGCACTGATGGGCATATCTTGCCAGGCCAGTTGTTATTGTAGTTCATAGGATTCACTGCTGGGTGAGGTTGATGATTGTTTTTGCTTCTGGTAGCTTGGACGGCACCTCCCATCACTATGGTGCTAGCTAGTAGACACAAGGCTCTGAAATGAGCACCAACTTGAATTCTCTTTGTTCCACAGTATATGTATGTCATGTCTTCAGCAACAGGGTCTTAGTATCTACTTCTGGTGGGTAACTAAGAGCAGGAGCGATAGCCAGTATTGTTGATGATGTATGGGACTAATGGTCAACAGCTTATAGAGAGGGAGTCTATTCATGACATTAAGTTTTTTCAGCCTATGATGCCTAGAAAGGACACTGTCCTCCTGTTATAGGAAAATTACACACACACGCACACACACACACACACACACACACACACGCACACACACACACACACACTTTAGGGAGCTTCTATAATGGTAGGTTTCCATATGGCTTTTTCCAAAGGCGTTTAGTGTTACTCTTCCTGCCTCTTCTCTTTCCCCTGCCCCGGCTTCTCATTCCCCACACTGTTTAATCCTTCCTTGTCTAATGTTTCCCTTTCTCCCTTCATATCACTGCCTTCTATCATCTCTCCTGGGAAGCCTCCTCTCTATCTACCTATAACCATTTATTAGTTTCTTTGCCTCTCTGAATTTTCAAATTGAAACATGAATGTCTAAGATTTCAAAACTAGAATCCTTCTGAAAGAAAACATGTGATGTTTGTCTTTCTGAGACTGGGTTATCTCACTAGGATGATTATTTCCAGTTCTATCCATTTACTTGCAAATTTCTTAACTTTTTAAAGAGTTGCATAATATTCCATTGTGTATAGGTACCACATTTTCATTATCTATTTATCAGTCAATGGACATCTAGGTTGTTTCCAATTTCTGGTCATTATGAAATGGACAGCAATGAACAGGGATGAACCCTATTTCTATAGAAAGGTGTAGAGTCTTTTGGGTATATGCCCAAGAGTAGTATGGCTGGCTCACATGGTAGATTAATTTCAAGCTTTTTGAGGAATCTTCACACTGATTTCCATAATGGCTGCATTAGTTTGCACTCCCATCAGCAGTGGATGAGAATTCTCCTTTCTAACTATATGAGGCAGTAGTGGCCTTTAATCTTGGGGGTGATCAACAACTACATAATTGGACTCAAAGCCCACTCAATGGGATGGAATGCATACCCATATATGGTACTATAAACACAGCCAAACATACATGGCTGGAGTGGTCACAGAACTTAGAGAAAACTCCAAGTCTGTCACATCCCTAGGCAAATGTAATTTCTTACTACATGCTAAATATGGATCCTTATATTTACAGATGAGTAGACCAGTCACCAGTCATCAAACAAGCTTCTTTTGGAACAGATAGATACTATTACAGAGTTCCATAACTGGTCACACTCAGAGATTGTCTGTGAAATGCCCAACCCTAAGTGACACATCTACAATAGAACCTTGACACATAAGGCTCAAAGAACATAGTGGAACAAGGGTACAGAGAACACTAATGCATCTCTCATCTCTTATCAATGAAGCTTCCTCATGCAATAGAGAGCAATGAGTCCAAAGGGCCATCATGAATGGCCAAAGCATAGGGATTAAGAGGCTGCAGAGAGTGGGTCCTTGGACAGGATTCTTATATTAACTTCACCCATTCGTGGCTCAGGGACCATTTCAGAAGCGGGGGCAGAACGATTGTAAAAGCCAAGAAGGGAGGTGCATGACCATATATAAATAGAGTCTTACAGGCTCCTGGAACCTTGTTCATATGAACTACAGTAATGGTATCAGCATGCACAAAACCCATGCAAACTCAAGCAGACAAAAACCCAGCATAGACCTGTGGAAATGTATAGCAGGCCCCAATCTTAGCTGAAGAACTATTGGGCAGCTGATTACTGCTGAGTGAGGAAGAGCTGATCTTCTTTAAGTTAGTGACTCTACATAAGCTAACTAGACCCAAGTGGATAAACTTGTACTGAGGATGGCTAGGGACACTAACTGACAGGCTTTAACATGAATGGCAGAATCCGTAAACTCCACTGGGGGAGCTACAGGAGGATGCCAATGGGGAAAGGGGTATAAAGTTGATTGAGATGTTAAAATGATGAAATACCCCAAAATTCAATAAAAATATACAAGAAAGACTTAATAAGATGACCATTTAAATTATACAGAATAAAAGCTATTGTGAAGAAAGCTGCAATAGCTTTTTTCCTATATAATTTAAACAAAAGAGGAATGGTATCCCTCATCTGTGGATGTTAGCACCAAGTACCTCGTTGTAAGGCAAGCTGAGCAACATTAATGTTATATTCCTCGTGATCTTGATTTCTATGTGTTGAACCATCCTGCCTCTCTGGGGTGAAGCCAACTTGATCACAGAGGATAATCTTTTTATCTATTCTTGCATTTAGCTTATGAGTAATTTATTGAGAATATTTGCATCTATGTTCATCAGAGATATTGGTCTGTAATTTTCTTTTTTGTTGGATTTTTCCTGGTTTTGATATTGCAGTAATACCAGCTTCATAAAAGGAATTTGGGAGTGTTTCCTCATGTTCTACTTTACAGAATAATTTGAGGAATGTTGGTATTAGTTCTTGGAAGCTCTGTAGGATTCCATGTTATATCCATCTGGTCCTAGGCTCTTTTTAGTTGAGAAATTTTCTTTTTCTTTTTCTTATTTATTTTTTGTATGTGTATGAATGTACTGTTTGCATGTAGGTTTGTGCACCCGTGTCGTGCAATGCCACGGAGGTCAGAAGAGGCTCTCGGATTCCCCTGGAACTGGAGTTCTCCTGGAATTGGAGTTTCAGATGGTTCTCAGCCGCCATGTGGGTGCTGGGGATCAAACCCGGGTCCTCTGTAAGAGTAATATATAGATTTTTTTAAGGTATGTCTTTCTAAATTTCTGACTTTCTGAATTTCCTCAGGGTCTGTTATAATGTTTTCCTTTTCATCTCTGAGTTTATTTATTTCAGTCTCTCATTCTTTTGGTTAATTTGACTAAAGATTTGTCAATCTTGTTAATCTTTTTTTTTTTTGGTCTTTTCGAGGCAGGGTCTCCCTTTAGTCCCAGCTGGCCTGGAGCTCACTATGTAGACCAGGCTGACCTTGAACTCAAGGAATCTGCTTGCCTCTGCCTCCCAAGTGCTGGGACTAAAGGCATGCACCACCACACCCAGCTTGTTAATCTTTTCAAAGAGCCAACTTTTCATTTCAGCCATTCTCAATTTCAGCCTAGATTTTCTCTCTTCCCAGCTGCTCCTTTTAGGCATTATTCGTTCTCGACTTTCCAAGGCTTTCAGGTGCATCATTAATTTATTTATGTGAGATGTATCTAATTTTCTGGCATAGGCGCTTAATGATATAATTTCCTCTCCTAGGACTGCCTTCATTGTGTTCTAAAGGTTTTGTTATACATTTTTATTTTTATTCAATTCTAGGAAATTCTTTATTTCCTCCTTGAATTCTGTGTCCAGTTTTCTTTTTGTTTTAAAGCCAATTTTTACTGAAGTTTTGTGCATTTCATACAACATTTCTCAGTCTTCTTTGTTTTTTGAGTAGTTTATAAATTCTGGAAGTTAATGCTCTGTCAGATGTATCAGTGGTGAAAGTTTCCTTCTTGAGTTTAACGAGGTCCCATTTGTCAATTGTTGACCTTATTTCCTAGGCAAATGCTGTCTGATTTAGAAAGTCTTTTCCTACGCCTATGTCTTGTAGATTGCCGCCAATTTTTTCTTCTATCACCTTCAGAGTTTCAGGTTAAGAGATCTTTGATCCACTTGGAGTTGATTTTTGTATGGGGCAAGAGGTAGGGGTTTAATTTTATTCTTCTAAAATAGTGATCCAGTTTTGTCAATACCATTTGCTGAAGATGCTGCCTTTCCTCCATTGAGTCTTTTTGGACCGCTTGTCAAATATGAGGTAGCTGATATTGTATGTGATCCTTTGGATCTTCTGTTTTGTTCCATTGGTCTACAGGTCTGTTTTTGTCCCAGTACCAGGCTGTTTTTAAGACTATAGCCCTGTAGCATAGTTTGAAGTCTGGTATAAAGATCCCCCCTGTATTGCTTTTTTCACTCAGGGTTGCTTTAGTTATTTGGGGTCTTTTATTTTTCCATATGAATTTAAGGATTTTTTTCCAAGTCTGTGAAGAAGCTCATGGGGATTTTAATTGGGATTCCATTGAATCTGTATATTAATTTGTATAGAATGGACATTTTTACTATATTAATTTTTCCAATCCATGAGCATGGAAGGTCTTTCCATCTTCTGATGTCTTCTTCAATCCTCTTCTTCAGGGGTTT
The DNA here is from genome assembly GCA_009823505.1 of Rhizomys pruinosus. Taxonomy (NCBI): domain Eukaryota; kingdom Metazoa; phylum Chordata; class Mammalia; order Rodentia; family Spalacidae; genus Rhizomys; species Rhizomys pruinosus. Next base: position 3,504,962 of record VZQC01010822.1, on the reverse strand, counting down.
AAAATTTTTGTTGTAGAGATCTTTGGTGTCTTTGGTCAGGTTTGGTCCTAGGAATTTTATTGGTCTTGAGGCTATTTTGAGTGGGAATGTCTCTTTGTATTCCTTCTTCAGGTGCTTGTTTTTGGTGCAAGGAAAAGCTACTGATTTTTCCAGGTTAATTTTGTATCCCACCACTTTAACTGAAACTGTTAATCATTTCTAGGTGTTTTCTGGTGGAGTTTTTAGCATCCCTTAGGTAAACTATTGTTTCATCTGCAAAAAGGAATATCTTGACTTCCTCTTTTTGATTAGTACTCCTTTAATTTCCTTTTCTTGCCTTATTGCCCTAGCAAGTGTTTCAAACACTATATTGAAGAGGAGTTGTGACAAGGGGCAGCCTTGCTAAGTTCCTTCTTTTAAGGGAAATGCTTCTGTCATTTATGCATTTAGAATGATATTGGCTGTGGGTCTCCTATATATGGCTTTGATTATGTTGAGGAATGATCCCTCCAATCCAATTCCCTCCAGGACTTTAAGCATAAAGGGGTGCTGGATTTTGTCAAAGGCTTTTTCTGTGTGAATTGAGATAATCATGTGGTTTTTGTCTTTCAGTCCATTTATGTGTTTTATGATATTTACATATGTTGAACCATCCCTGCATCTCTGGTATGACTCCAACTTGGTCCTAATGGATGATCTTCTTGATGTGGGTCTGTATGTAGTTTGTGAGTATTTTGTTGAGAATTTTTGCATCTGAGTTCATTAATGAGATGGGTCTATAGTTCTCTTTTTTGGTTGTATCTTTGCCTGATTTTGGTATTAGAGTGATGCTGACTTCATAGAAGGAATCTGGTTGTATCTTTCTGAACAGTTTGAGTAATAATGATTGTAAGTGTTTTTGAAATGTTTTATAGAATTCTGCTGTGAAAGCCTCTGGGCCTGGGCTCTTTTTAGTTGGGAGTTTTCTTATTACATTTTCAATTTTTTCATATATTATGGGTCTGTTTAAGCTGTCAATCTCTTCTTGGTTAAACTTTGGTGATTCCCAGGAGTTCAGCTATTCATCCATTTCTTTTAGGTTTTCAAATTAATAGAGTATAGGTTTTTGAAGTATTCCCATATGATTGGATCTTTTCACTGTCTGTTGGGATATTTCCCCTTTCATCATGAATTCTATTGATTTGGAGTTGCTCTTTCTTTCTTTTGGTTAACTGGGGTAGAGGTCTGTCTATCTTGTTTTTTCTTTCAAAGAACCAACTTTTGGATTCATTGTGGGTTTTTTTTTTTTGTATTGTTTTATTTGTTTCTATTTCATTGATTTCTGCTCTGATTTTTGTTATTTCTTCCTGTCTGTTGCATTTAGGGTTCATTTGTTGTTGTCTTTCAAGTGTTTTTAGCTGCAGTGTTAGCTCGTTTGTGCTTTTTTTTTTTTTTTTTTTTGGTTTTTTTTCTAATGTAGTCCAACCGGGCTATAAACTTTCCTCCTAGGACTGATTTTAAAGTATCCCATAGGTTTTGTCGTGTTGTCTTGTCATTGTCATTTAGTTCCAGGAATGCTTTTATTTCTTTCTTTGTTTCTTCCTTGACCGATTCATTATTCAGGAGTGTGTTGTTTATTCTCCATGTGTTCCTGCAGGTAGTAGGGCTTATTCTGGTGTTGATATTGAGCTTTATTGCACTGTGTTCTGATAGAATGCATGAAATTATTTCATTTTTTTGTATTTGTTGAGTTTTTTTTCTGTGTCCAAGTATGTGGTCAACTTTGGAGAATGTTCTGTGGGGTGCTGAGTAGAAAGTGTATTTTCTGGTGCTTGGGTGGAATATTTGGTAGATGTCTGTGAGGTCCAGTTGCTATATCATATTGTTCAGTTCAGATGTCTCTGTTTATTCTTTGTCTGGTTGATCTATCCAAAGGACTGTTGGGTATTGAAGTCCCTTACTATGAGTGTTCTGGGGTTAATCTGTGCCTTGAGGTCCTGTAGAGTTGTGTTTATAAAAATTGATGCACCAGAGTTCGGTGCATATATATTCATGATTGTGAAGTCTTCATGGTTAATTTTCCCTTTGATAAGGATGTAATGGCCCTCTTTGCCTCTTCTGATTGCTTCTATTTTGAACTCTCATTTTGTCTCATATTAAAATAGTAACTCTTGCTTTCTTTTTGGTACCATTTACTTAGAATATTTTTTCCATCCTTTCACTTTAAGTTGGTCCCTATCATTGAGAGTGAGATGTTTCTTGTAGACAGCATATAGATGGATTCTATTTCCTAATCCAATCTCCCCATCTATGCCTTTAGATTGGGGAGTTTAGTCCATTAATATTTAAGGTTATAATTGAGAGATGTGTGTTGCTTCCTTTCACCTTATTATCCATTTGCATTTTTGGTCTAGGTTTCTACTTCCACAGTTATGCTTTTATTAATTTTTCTTTCTAGGTGCCTGAGGATAGTTGCTTCTTTCCTCTATCCTTTGAATTGCTTCAAATATTCTATGAAGGGTTGGTTTTTCCAGAAATATAGTCTATCATCTTGTTTATGTCATGGAAGATTTTTCTTTCTCCTTTAACTAGAATTGACACTTTTGCTGGGTATAGTGACCTGGGTTGGCATTTGTAGCTGTTTAGCACTGGAAATGCTTTGGTCCACATTCTTCTTGCTTTCATAATTTGCACTGAAAAGTCAGCTGTAATTCTGATAGGTTTTCCCTTATATGTAACTTGTTGTTTTTCTCTTGTGGCTTTCAGAATTTTGTCTTTGTTTTGGGAATCTAGAATTTTAACTCTGATATGGTGTGGGGAGTTTTTTTTCTGATCTTGTCTATTTGGTGTTCTATGTGCTTCTTGTATTTGTATGTGTCTTTTTCAGTTTGGGGAAATTTTCATCTATTATTCTGTTGAAGATCTGATCGATACCATTTTCTTGGTATTCTTCTCCATCCTATAGCTCTATGGTGTGGAGGTTTGGTCTTTTCATAGTGTCCCATATTTCCTGGTTGTTCCACTCTTGCGTATTTTTAAATTTTCATAGTCTTTACTTGAGCTTTTTAGTTGTTCTGTGTTATCTTCCAGGTCTGATATTCTTTTTTCTGCTTCTTCCATTCTGCTTCTGAGGCTTTTTCCCATTCTTTCCTCTTGATTGGATGAGTGTTTAATTTCCTTTTTCATGTCATCCTGTGATTTCTTAATATTTCCACTTCCTTTTGGAGCTTATCAATCTCTTCTTGTAGCTCCTTGCTTCGCTGGATGGTTTCCTTTTTCATTTCGGCATGGGATCTTTTCAGTATTTCCATTTCCTTCCAGAGTTTGCCATTCTCTCCCTCTAGTTCTTTCTGGAGTTTGTAATTTTCTCCTTTTAGTTCTTTCTGAAGTTTGTCATTCTCTCCCTCTAGGTCCTTCCTGAATTTTTCATTCCCTTCCCTTAGTTCTCTGATTTGTTCTTAATATTCTATGATTTCTTTGAATATATCTGCAATTGTTCTCCTAAGATCTGTGTCCTAGGTTACCTCTAGGGAGCTCTCATTGTAGGAATCTTTTATAGGGTCGGTAGAGTTTAGTGTGGAATTATCCTGCACTTTTCCCTTTCATTGTGCTTTTGGCATGTGGGTTTCTTTTTGTTTGTATTCTGATGCAAATCTCAAATGTTTCTTCACTGTGTTGAAGGATTGCTTTCCTTGATTCCTTAAGATGCCTTCATTGTTTTCTCCTTGTTTATGGAGTGTTGACTTGTCTAGGTTTCAGGCTTTCAATTTTGGTTATATATTGGAAAGTATAGCTCACTCTTCCCTTTCTATTCTGCAGGTTCTCCAAAAACTGGGTAGGTAACAACCCTCTGAGCACTGTACTCCCTCTGCTTCTAGCCAGCCAGTTCCTCTAGGTTGGTTGTAGAGCTTACTGTACTTACTGTAGTCCCACCTGGACACTCCCTCTGCAATTCCAGTTGGTGAGTTGCTTGCTTAGCCTGCTCACCGGTACCCTGCACCTCAGCTGGTCTGGCTGAAGTAATCAATCTCTGTGCACAACAGGCCAATAATCCAATCCTCCAAAAATCTGCCTGGCTGCTGCACCTGGCCCACACCCTGTGCTTTGGCTGATCCACCAGAAGCAACTGATCTGATCTGTATGCACCTGAGTCCCCTAGAGGCAACAGACCCACCTGTGTTCTGGTCAGCTAGCTGGGTATCTTTGCCCCCATAGCTACTCAAGCCAACAATCCAATCCCAGTTTTCATTTAGCAATGTGTTGTTTCGGCTTCCATGAATTTGTTTATTTTCCCCCATTTTTATTGTTGTTGATACCTAGCTTTATTCCTTTGTGGTCAGTTAGGATACAAAATCATATTTCAATTTTCATAAATCCGTGGAGGTTTGCTTTGTGTACCAATATGTGGTCAGTTTTAGAGAACACTCCATGGGCTGCTGAGAAGAGAGCATATTCTTTGGTGTTGGATGGAATATTCAGTAGATGACTGTGAAGTCATTTTGATTTATGGTGTCATTTAACTCTAGAGTTTCTCTCTTTGGTTTTTGTCTGGCTGACCTCTCTATTGGAGACAGTGGAGTACTGAAATCACTCACTATCACTATGTTGGAGTTAGTGTGAGATTTTAGTGCTGATAAATATTTTATGGAATTGGATGCCCCTATGGCAAGTGCATGTATTGTTAGGATTATAATTTCTTCTTGGTGGATTTTTCCTTTAGTGGGTATGAAGTGAGTTTCTTTGCCTCTTCTGACTAGCGTTAGTTTGAAGTCTATTTTGCCAAATATTAGAATAGTTACACTTGCTTGTTTCTTGGTTCCATTTGCTTGGAATATCTTTTTCCATCCTTTTATCATAAGGTGGTGTTGATCATTGTTGGTGAGGTGCATTTCTTGGGCACATCAGATTGATAGATCTTGTTTTCTAATCCAGTTGGTTGATCTGTTGTTGTTTTTTTTTTTCTCTATGTGTATGAATGTACTGTCTGCATGCAGGTCTGTGCACCCGTGTCATGCAATGCCACAGAGGTCAGAAGAGGGTGTCGGAGTTCCCTGGAACTGTAGTTCTCCTGGAATTGGAGTTACAGATGGTTCTCAGCTTCCATGTGGGTGCTGTGGATCGAACCTGGGTCCTCTGCAAGGGCAATCGGCATTCTTAACCACTAGGCCATCTCTCCAGCCCGATCTGTTTTTTTTTTTTTTTTTAACTGGGGAACTGAGACTGTTAAGAGTGAGGGTTGTTATTATTTTTAATTTTATTGATTATTTTTATTTTATGTGTCTGTGTGTTGCCTGCATGTGTGTAAGTACACCCATATTGAGCAATGCCTGTGGAGGTGAGAAGAGGTCGTCAGATTCCCCAGGAACTGGAGTTATGAATGGTTGTTAGCTGTCATGTGGGTGCTGGGAATCAAACTCAGGCCCTCTGCAAGAACAGCCAGTGCACATAACTGCTGAGCCATCTCTCTCCAGCCCTGTGAGTTATCATTGACCAATGTTTATTAATTCCTCTATGTTAGTGCTGTAGTGCTGTTTTCTTAGACCTCTTTGGTGACTGTTCTAGGGTAATTTGTTTATTCTTTCTGCCCTCTTGAGAGTATTTAATTTTCTCTTTTGAATGTCGTATTCCATTAAGTATACTTTGTAGAGTTGAGTCTGTGGACATAAATTCTTTAAATCTGTTTTTATCATAGGAAGTTTTTCTTCTCCTTCAATTACAACTGATAGTTTGCTGGGTCTAGTAATCTAAGCTTGAATCTCCCTTCTTTTATGGATTATATGACATTGGTCCATCCCTTTTGGCTTTCATAGTCTCCATTAAAAAGTCAGCTGCTATTCTGATGGGTTGCCTTTATATGTGATTTGATTTTTCTCTCTCACAGCTTTCAATATCTTTTCTTTGTTCTGTACACATAGTGTGTTGACTATTATATGACATGGGGAGTTTCTTCAGGTCCTATCTTCTTGGTGATCTGTATGCCTCTTGTATCTTGATAGGCATCTCTTTCCCTAGGTTTAGAAAATTTTCTTCTATGATTTTATTAAATTTTGGTCTGGGTTTCTTCACCTTCTTCTATGTCTATTATCCACAGGTTTGGTCTTTTTACAATGTCCCAGAGGTTTTGTATTTTTCCATTCCTGGCTCATTTTAGATTTGACATGTTCTTTGATTGTGTAATCCATTTCCGAAAGCTTGTCTTCAAGGTCTGACTTTCTCTGTCCCATTTACTCCACTTCATTTTTGCTTCTTTCCTCTAAGCTTTAAAAAAACTTTATTTTTGTTTTATGTATTTGAATGTTATATGTGACCGTGTGTATGCCATGCAATGCCTGCAGAGCACATCAGATCTCCTGGAACTGGACTTAGGTGGGTTGTTAGCTTCCACGTGGTCTGTGTCTTCTGAAAGTGCAGTTAGTCCTCTTAACCATGGAGCCATTGCTCCAGTCCCTCCTCTAAGTTTGGGTGTCTGAATTTTTTAATGGAAGTTTTATTTCAGATTGGGTTTTCTTCAGATAGTCTATCTCTTTTGAAGTCTAGTTTCATGTTTCGAATTGTTTTAGTTGTTTCATTGCACTGTGTTTTTACGGTCTTCATTCAGTATTTTATTCATATTCTCATTGAATTCCTTTAACATATTGATAATTCCTGTTTTGAAATCATTATCCCGTGCATCTGCTTGGTTGTAATTCTCAGGAAACTTTATAGTGGGGTGCTGATTTCTGCATTAACCATATTATCTTGGTTGTTCACATTGCTTGATTTTTTTGTTGAGGACTGGGCATTTGGACTTATGTGGGGGTGTGTGTTCATATGGGTGAGTGATCTCATCCTTGTTGAATATTTGTTTGTGTCTTGTTTGTTTTTCTCCAACTCATCAGGTTATGGCCCAGTTTAGTATTTCCTGGTGTTCATTTTGGGGGCAACCTTATGTTCATGCACAATTCAGCTAGAGAACAGTGCAGCTTTTCAACTATGATTTCAGGACTGATTGCATAGGGTCCTGGATTAGCAAGGTGGGATGGAGCAGCTACCAGAGCAGGTTGGTTGGCAGGTTAGGGTGGGAGTTTGCAGGTCTGGGGTGAACAGAGCTCAGATGTTAGGAAGTCTCAGGTCTCGGGTATGTGTGTGCAGTTACAGGGAGGTAGAGGGTCCCAGGAGACAAGGGCTGAGAGCTGAGATAGTGGGGATTGATTTGCTCTGGCAAGATGAGGTGTGTAGATCTGAGCTTCAAGCCCTCATCCTTCGAGATTAACATGAAAAAGTGGTCCCTACTTACAGTTCCAGTTACTTGAAATGCTGAGCAAAGAAAACTGATTGAGTCTATTAGTTCTAGGGGAATCCAAATCATGTGGTAAGAGTTTATCTCAAAAGTAAATAAATAGGGACTTACCTTCAAGTTCTGGGATGCAATCATTGCCTGTGGTGATATAGCCTGTATTATTTTGGGAGTCTCTTGGACTACCCTGACCAACAACTTTAAAGGGGGTTTCCTCTGGCTGGCACTGTGCCTTTTGTTATATGGTCTTCAGCTATATACATGCATATATCTATATATCTATATATTTATCTATATATTATGTGTATTTTTCAGTAGGCTTTGAACTAAACCATTTCCCTCTGGATTTTACATCATTTGAGCACTATTTATCTCTCTTCTCTCTCCCCTATATAGCCCTCCATTCCTTCCCCAGTAAAATTATCTTCTATTTCCTCCATTTCCCCCTCGATAACACCCATGTCCTATTATTGCCCTCCCAGCCCCTTCCTCCCCTTCACCCCCATCATTCCTTTCCATTTTCCTAACTCCCCCAGTTACATCAGGATTTATACTCACAACTAAGAATTTAGAGCTAGAAAGGGTTCTCTGGCATACGTAAAAAAATAAAATAAAATAAAAATAAAAAATAAAAAAAGAATTTAGAGCTAGTATCTACAAATTAGAAAGAGAATACATAACTTGTTTTATCTGAGTCTATGCTACTTCACTTAGTATAACTGTTTCTAGTACCATCCATTTACCTGCATACCATGATTTAATTTTTCTTTACTGCTGAATACAGCATTGAAGATAAGACTCTATTGCTGAAGACTGGACATACTTTGAACACAGGACTTGGAACAAATGAACTGGAACTGACCTGGAAACCTCCTCCCTGAAGATATATCAGAAGATTCTATTCAAACTGCCAAGGGAGAAAAAACAATCAATGATATCATCCAACTGTAAAGTCTATGAACCACAACAATGACCAGCTCAGCAAATAATTTCTACTGATAGCATATATATATATATATATATTTAATTTTTTTTAATTTTTATTTATTTATTTATTTTTATGTGTATGAATGTATTGTCTGCATGCAGGTCTGCGCACCCGTGTCGTGCGATGCCGCGGAGGTCAGAAGACGGTCTCGGATTCCCCTGGAACTGGAGTTCTCCTGGAACCGGAGTCACAGACGGTTCTCAGCCGCCATGTGGGTGCTGGGGATTGAACCCGGGTCCTCTGCAAGAGCGGTCGTCGCTCTTAACTGCTAGGCCATCCCTCCAGCCCCATAATTTTTTAACAATAAGTAATAAGTTATGAGTACAAGCATCCTTCATGTAAAACCAATTTGAGAGCAGTTGTGCCCAAACCCACACAGCCCAAGGGTCCCACCATCCAGCTGGAGGGGCTTGTATGTACTATCATCAAGTTGATCAAATAACTGTCCAGTCTATATTGCTGTAGGTTCACCATTCACCCCAATCACAGCCCTTACATTCTACCAAAACCCTTCTGCAGATTGTTCCCTAGGCTTAGAAAAGGGGCACAGGTGGACAAGAAGCAAAAGAGTCTACTTTCTCTGTAGATGTCACTTTGGACTCTGATCAGTTCTGGCTGTTTCCTTTCATGGGCTGACAGTTTGTCCAGGAATAACCTTTCAATCCTACTAATGAAGTACAAGTAATTAGATATATAGGTATTTAAACAGTACTAATTATTATGGTAGGTTACTTTGGTATAGACACAGATATTTGGATGGTATGCTAATCCATGAATTATATTTTTTCTCTAAAAGATGACAAGGTCTTACTGTGGCTTATAACATCTCCTAACCATTAGAGGATGTAAGCTTGTGGCATCAGCTGTGACTTATTCCTCCAAGGAGAGAGCTAATAGCCAATTAGATTTGGGATGTACAGACATATGGCTGCCACTGCTGCACAGTATTTCCAGGCAGGTGAGGTGTAGCTGATGCTGACAGAGGAGTCTTGCTTGACTCAAGGAGACCAATATTTGCTTTATTAGTTTAGTGGCCTTTGGTAACACTTTCTGGTACTCCAGAGACCAACTGTACACTTGCAAGTGTGGTCTCAATACATCTTTCCCATGCTTACATCAGGTCTTCGACAGCAGGACCTTACTGCCTCTCTTCTTGCAGGTATTCCAGTTTACAGGCAAGAAGCCTTTACCTTTTTGGCGGGGGTGGGGGGGAGGGGGGAGGCTTGGATCCCTGGCCAACATCTCCTTGGTAGAATAATCCATTGCTGATATCAGAGCTCTCCTGTATTAATATATTTTGCTTAAATGCACAACTTAAAGAGACTTTAGTATTATATTTGGCTCTGAATAGAGAATAATCCTTTTCACAGTTCCTATGTCTATTAGTCAGTTAAAGAAAGCAGTTTTACCAGTTTTATAAGAGATTACCTCTATAACAGTTGACTCTAATTTACAGTTACAGAATGACTCCATTGTATTTTTCTTTGTTCTATGAAAAGGAGGTAAGAAAGTATCTCATATTAAAACTTTGCGGCACCTAGAAGGCAAGGTTCATTAGGACTCATTATAAACAGTTGTTACAAATAGGATCCACAGAGATGTTTGATGCCTGTAGCAGTCTTAGGCTTTTCTTCCTTTTTATATTTAGATGGGCCAACTTCTCTGCTGGTATTTCTTGGTACATCCTACACAATGCAAAGCTGTATCTTTTCTTTCTCAGCCATTAAGTTGGTGACATTTTGACCTGTGGGAACATACAAATCTTTTCCCATAGTTAGTTTTAAGATTTAGATTGAAAAAAGGTTTAATATATAACTGTATCCCCCCTTTTTTATTTTAGGTTTTTATTTTTTGACCCATGAGTCTCAAAAAGGCAGTTGTAGTACACATACCTACAGGCAGGAATCAAGGTGTAAATTTCGTCAAATTTGTCCATGTTTTTTTTTTTGGGTGACTGTATGTTGTTAATTTGGGAAGCAAACTTAATTCCTTAAGTTAAATTTTCCTACAGGTAAAAGAGAATGTTACAAGATGATACTGTATAACACAAAAATTATAGAGACCATTTGTATATGTTAATCCTTATCTTGGGGGTAATCTAATTTGACTTAAGGCCCAGTCAATGGGAGAAAACTCATGCATGGTACTATAAACATAGCTAAATGCCCATGGCTGTAGAGGTCAAGAGGTCATATATTCTAGAGAAAGTACTACTGTTGTCACATCCCTAGAACAACGTAATTTCTTATGGTATTCTAAATATGTATCCTTATATTTACAGACAAGTATAGTCTCACCACTCATCAAAAAAGCTTATTTTTCAACAGATGGAGATGATTACAAACTTTCACAATTGGTCAAATGCTGAGGGTTTCTGTGAAGCAACCAGCCCTCAGTGGCACATCTACAATGCAGCCTCTGCACCTAAGGATCAGAGAAAATATCAGAACAGGGTGGAAAGAAAATTAATGCATCTTTCAAGCCTGACCACTGAAGCTTCTTCATGTAACAGGTGATGATGAACCCAGTAATCACAAGTGGCCAAAGTGCAGGGAATAAGAGACTACAGTGTGCTTTTCCATGAACAGGGCTCCTATGTCAAACTTCTGCCACCCAAGGCTCAAGGATCATTACAGAAGATGGGGCAGAAAGAATGTAAGAGCCAGAGGAGGTGGATGGCCACAAAGGAGATGAAGTTTTCCAGAAGGCTGGGAAGTTACTCATATGTTGAACTTACACCAATGGTGACAGCATGCATAAGACCCATGCAAGTTCAAGTCAGACAAAATCTTTGCATAAAAGTAGGGAAGTGGAAGAAGCCCCAACCTTAGCTGAGGAATTATTGGCAATCAGTAACTACTTGGAAAGGGAGATCTGGTTTTCTTTAATGGTGTGACACTAGCTAGGTTGACCAGGCTCCGGTGAATGGATGCAAACCTAGGGACATTTGGGGACACAAACTATGACAGAGTACATGAAATCTGGTGGGGGGAGAGCAATAAGAAGGTGAGATGAGGGAAGAAAGTCTAAAAGTAATCAAAATATACTATATGCAATTCTAAAAAATTCAATTGAAGCATAAATAAATAAGGAACTTATAACATTTTCCCCAAATGACTTGATCAACAAAATGCTGCTTTCCACGTAGCTGGATGGTTCTGTGCACATTTAACTTTTTTCTTCTCCCCCTTACTTGATTGCAACAGTCCTGGTCTCGAAGTGGCTGGAACCCAGTTCCCAGTTCCCTTCTGTGATCCAGAGGAAGAAATCAGACTTTACCTGAAGATTATTGTGTATGTTTGTTCTAACATACCTGGGAATACTTGAATATTGGACTCACTTTTCTCTGTCTTGTGTAACTCAGAGAGCTGGAGGGAAAAGCAATCAGTACTTAATAACAGAACCTAACAAGACACAATAAGTTCATAGATGCCAGAGGTGAGAGTCACATCGGAGACATCAAATAAGCCACCTGAGGCTTGGAGGAGAAGCTGGGTTGAAACTCTTTGGGAAATCAGGATAGTTAAAAGCAATTGCTTGAATGGGGAAATGAGGTCAACCATTTGTCTGCCCAGGTAAAGCATGCATGTGAGCAAATCTTAGGAAGGCCTTAGACTTTCACTTAAGTCTGATCTTCAGGTTCAAGAGCAAACCAAGACAGATGAACCTCCAGTGCAGACTACTACCTGCGATGATGTAGATTCGAAGAGATGACTACTATCCTTTTTTTTTAATATTGTTTATTTTAGCCCTGCAATTTGAAGAAATGTGTTTGTGTGTATATATATATGTGTATGTTATATATAAATGTGTATATATAAATGTGTATGTTATATATAACATACATGTGCATTTGTTTGCATGTATGTTAATGTGTACATGTACATGAATGTGGGTATGCGTGTATATGTGGGTGTATATGAATTCATGTATGTCTGTCTATGCATGTGTTTGTAAGGTATATGCATGTGTGTATGTTATGCATGTCTCTGTACATGTGTGCTGGCTTCTGTGGAGGCATATGGAGGTCAGAAGCCATAAAATTTAGGTCTTTATGCTTTCACAGCAAACAGTTTACCAACGAGCTATCTCCTGCTCCTGTAGTCAAGGAAATGTTGATCAAAACATTACCTACATACAAACTAAAGAAACAGAGACTTCAGTGAGCACAGGCAATAAGAAACAGTCTTTTTAGGGATAGTACAAAAATATCAAAAATAAAAGAGCTACCATAGTAATCAATGATAAAAATAAAAAACAAGACACCAGTCATTGAGGGCAAGGGAAAATATTACTTCTGGAATTATAGTATTTTACTAATCAAATGATCAATGAGAATGATCAATAAGAAAAGACATAGTAAGAATAAAATGCCCCCCCTACAAAACCATGACTCATTAAAGTGGACAAAAGGAATCAATAATAACTGTTCCCAAGAGATGCAGACATTAGATTTAGTAGAAAAAAAAAAACTTTAAAGAAGCAATTTTAAATGTGCTCAAAACCCTAAGAGAAACTCAGACAAAGACCTAGAGAAAATCATGAAAGAAAATAAATGGCCACAAAGGCAGTAGAATTATAAAAGAGAACCCAACAAAAACATCTGGCACTAACAAGTAAACTACTAGAGCACGGAAGCAGGCTTGAAATGGCAGAAGAAGGAATCAGACCCCAAAGGAGTTACAAGAACTTAAGAGGACCAATGTATGCATTTTAAAAATCTTAGAAGGAAAAGAGGCAGAAAATTGCAAAGAGCTTATTTAAAAAATAATATCCAATGGTTCCCCAATTTCATGAAAGACATGAATCAGCAAATCCCAGGTAATCAATGAAGCCTGAGTGTGATAGACCCAGAGACTTACGTGACGATCAACTGTTAAACCAAAGAGAGAACCTTGACAGCAGCATTAGAGAGGCAGCGTGTCCCATCGGGGAATCCCCAATTATCTTACAGTTTCTCAGCAGAAAGTATGGATGGCAGAGTTGTGGGATGATCCCCTTTGAAGTGCTAAAAAGATACGTCAAGTGAGAATTTTGTGAGTGGCAAAGCTGTTCAAAACTGAGAGCGAATTTAGAAATTGCTAGACATCTCCTAACCATTAGAGGATGTAAGCTTGTGGCATCAGCCGTGGGTTATTCCTCCAAGGAGAGAGCTAATAGCCAATTAAATTTGGGATATACAGACATATGGCTGCCACTGCTGCACAGTATTTCCAGGCAGATGAGGTGTAGCTGGTGCTGATGGAGGAGTCTTGCTTGACTCAAGGAGATCTAGACTTGCTTTATTGGTTTAGTGGCTTTGTTACACTGCTCTGGCATTCCAGCGACCAGCCTTATGCTTGCAATTGCATCCTCCATACAATATCTTTTCCCTGTCTGTATTCAGGGTTCTCAACAGTAGGGCCTTATTGCATCTCTTCCTGCAGATATCCCAGTTTGGATGCAAGAGCCTTTACTTTTTGTGGGGGCTTGGCTCTCCTCCTTCATTGGGAGGAATAATCCACGTCTGATGCCCTGATGCCACAAGCTTACATCCTCTAAGGGTTAGTAGATGTTATAAACCAAATGAAGACCCTGTCATACTTAACAGAAGGAAATGTAATCCATGGATTAGTATACATCCAAACATCTGTGTCTATACCAAAGTAAACAACCATAACTATTAGTAAGATTTAATTACCTGTATATCTAATTGCGAGTGCTGCATTAGTAGGACCGAAAAGCTATATATTAGTGCTGTTTAAATACCTATAATCTAATTGCATGTGCCTTCATTAGTAGGAATGAAATGTTATTCCTGAACAAACTGGCAGCCCATACATAAAACACCAGAATGGACCAGAGACCAAGACAACAGCTTCCAGAAAAAGTAGACTGTTTGCTTCTATCCACCTGTGCCCTTTTTCTAAGCCTGGGGAACAAGCTGTGGAAGAGGGCACAGTAAAGGTAAAAAGGCCAGCGATTGGGTTGAATGGTTAAACTACAACAATATAGACTGGAACCTCATTTGATTACCTTCATTGAACATACAAAAGCCCCCTGCTGGATGGTGGGACCCATGTCTGTGTGGGTTTGGGCACCAACTGCTCGCAAATTGGTTTTACATGAAGGATGCTTGTACTCACAAATTATCACTTATTGTTAAAAAAAATGAAAACAAAACAAAAAAAAACAGAAAGATGCAGAAAAGTTATGGCAGAATGCATGATCTGGGATGGGTAGGGGTGGGGTGGGGGGAAGGGAAGGGGATATATGCCTGAACTGAATTGGAAAATGATGTATGAAATACACAAAGCATCAATAAAAAATAAATAAATAAATAAATAAATAAATAAATAAATAAATAAATAAATAAATAAATGAAATTGCTAGACAAAGTTGAAGGTGTTTATCAGTTCTATGCTTGGCGCACAAAGAAAGCTCAAGGAAGTCTTTGTGCTCTCAGCCCTCTAGAGGCTGATGCAGAAAGATTGCCACTAGTTCAAAGCTATGTATCTTAGCCAGGCTTGGTGGTGCATACCTTTGATCCTAGCACTTGGGAGGCAGAGGCAGGAGGATCTCTTTGAGTTCAAGGCCAGCCTGATCTACATAGTGAGCCCTAGGCCAGCTGGGACTAAAGGGAGATACTGTCTCAAAAATACACGCACACAAAAAATCTATGTATCTTCCAATCCTGGGATACATACTGAATTTGAAGCCAGCCTGTACTACAACATGAGACTGTCCCAGGCAAATCAAAAGGAAGTCCTTTAGATGAAAATAAAACATAGGAGCAGAAAGCCAAACGAGGGCATGAGGATTATTTTTTTTAATTCTATTGATTTAAGAATTTCCTACAATGTATTTTTGATCATATTCAGAGTCTCACTCCTGGCCCCATCCACACACCTTACCCCCTCCTGCCCTGCCCCCCAATTGATGTCCTCTATGAGCAAATGCAAGACACCATCCATCTTATACAACACAGCTACACAGGGCACTAGAGAAGTCGTATCTCATTAGAATGTCAGTGAGCTATAATTCTTACACATACACCAGTCCAAGTACGGGCCAACTCCCTTTCCTTTGTATGTGGTTTGGGGTCAGAATACACACAGGTTTCTGGGAATGGAATTTTCACACTTGTTTTCTATTTCTCTGTTTTACACTGCTTAGGATTGTCAAGTAGGCATTTCTTCCTCAGCAATCAAAAACACTTGGGTTTCCTCATCAAAATCAGTCGTTTGCAGGCTGTGTACATGCAGATTAAAATCAATCAATTAATTAATTAATTTTTTCTTTTAAATTTTATTTATGTGTATAAATGTACTGTCTGCATGTAGGTTTGTGCACCCGTGTCGTGCAACGCAGCGGAGGTCAGAAGAGGGTGTCGGATTCTCCTGGAACTGGAGTTTTCCTGGAATTGGAGTTACAGACGGTTCTCAGCCGCCCGCCATGTGGGTGCTGGGGATCAAACCTGGATCCTCTGCAAGAGCAGTCGGTGCTCTTAACCGCTAGGCCATCTCTCCAGCCCCTATTTATTTATTTATTTATTTATTTATTTATTTATTTATTTATTTATTTATTGTGTGAGTGTACTGTCTGCATATAGGTTGGTGCACCCATGTCGTGCAATGCCGCGGAGGTCAGAAAAGAGCGCTGGGGATTTCCCTGGAACTGGAGTTAAAGACAGTTCTTAGCCACCATGTGAGTGCTGGGAATTGAACCCAGGTCCTCTGCAAGAGCAGTTGGCGCTCTTAACCGCTGAGCCATCTCTCCAGCCCTACATGCAGATTAATTACACTTTGGCTGTTTCCAGGCCTCACTCAGCACAATGACCCTTATGTGGATCAAGACGTTCTCCAACAGGGTGATTTCCCACAGAGTTTTACTGTGGGTAACAGCAGAAGCTAGGTCTTCACAGAGCAGGCAGAAGATAGGTCACAGGCCTCTGAGTGGCTTTCAAGGTGTTTCACAGCTTCACACAACAGCTTTACACCAGTGTCTTCTAGCATATTTTCTGAAAACTGTTTTGTGTTCCTATTGCTGCTGATGACTGAGCCAGGTCTTGACAGCCACTAGGTGACGGTAGCCCAACTGCCTGCAAGAGATGTTTACTGGGGTGCATCCTGGTGGGGGGGTTGCAACCACCTCCTGGCTGCTACCTGGCAACCTGACCTGCATGGGTGCAGGCTGTGGGTGGGTGGCCTGGCAGGTGCAGACCTGCCTGCTGGGGCAAGGTGAAGATTTTTTGTTAAAGGCTGACTACATGAGCAAATACAATGCCATTATTTTGAAATTCAGGTTTTATTACCATTCCTTAGTTTTTACAAGACTTATAAGACAAGTACATAGAAAATAATTATCAATCCATTAGTAAGTATATAATATACAAACATTAATATAAAATTAATAGCAAGATAAGAGGGTGGAACTTTATAAAATAGTTTTTATGCAATTGAGGCTAATTTTGCATCTAATCAAATTAGATCAATATAACCTTAGGGGATTCTGTGCTATTGTCATTGTCTCAATAAAGAAGATATCTGCAGAATATACATAAAATTAGAAGCAAAGAAAGCCACTATGAAAGCTCAACTGTACACAAAAGAAAGCTGGAATGGAGGAAATTAGAGACCAAAAACATATGACGTGCAAAAATAAATAACAAAATATAGAAACAGTACACTTATCAGTAACTTTAATATAAGTATATTAAAGTTTCTAGTCAAAAAGTATACATTGGCAGAGAGAATTTCTTTGCAAAGTTAGAGCTACGAGCTATTGACAAGATGGTAACTTTAGACCTAGGTATGGTATCAGATTAAAGTAAAAATATGAAAAAGATATATCTCTGTGTTAACCAATGAAATGAAAATTGAGTGGTTATATACAAATATTAGATGAAATAGGTCAGGTTGGACTACAAAGTGAGCTCCAGACTAGCCTGGGCTATGATGTAAGACTGTTTTGAACAAACATATTAACGGACAAACAATGTGGAAAAGCAATAGAGAAAAATCAATGAAAGTAAAAGTGGATTCGTTGAACAGATGAGCAAAACTGATTGGCTAAGGAAAAGTTACACGAATGGCTAAAATCAGAAATCAATTTCAATAATACAACTTATTTTATAGTGATAACACACAGCATAAGACGGAAGTACGAATATTTATACACCAACAGATCTTAAAACTTGCTGAAATAGATGAATTTCTAAAAAGTACCTACTGAAGATAAATCATAAACAGGAACTCTAAGCATATCTATAACTAGTAAGAACATTGATTCAGTAATCCTTTCTAACAGAAAAGTCTTGGGCCAAATGAATTCACAGATGAAATTTAAGCATTCCAAGAATTGTCATCAATTCTCAAAATTTCAAAAAAAAAAAAAAAAAAACCCAAAAACTTAACAGGAGAGAAACTTTTCTAAGCCACCCCATGAGCCAACACTCTCTGATATTGAAACTAGCCAAAACTACAATGAAAGAAAGCTGCAGGCCAATAATGCTTTTAAAAATTGATGCAAAGGGTCTCACTAAAGGGCCAGCAAACCAAGTTCAACCTCTTCAAGAGGTTTGGTTTCAAATCCAAGAGTAGGTGAGATTTATTCCCAGAATCCAGTGATGCCTTGCTACTTGATCATCACATTCATTATGTGCCAGAATGAAGGGGAAAACTCCGCATAAGATGCGTTTGGCAAGTAACTACTGTCACTTCTCTATTTGGGATATGCTTGTGTTAAAAATGCAGTAGGGGGGCTGGAGAGATGGCCTAGCGGTTAAGAGCGCCGACTGCTCTTGCCGAGGACCTGGGTTCAATCCCCAGCACCCACATGGCAGCTGAGAACCATCTGAAACTCCAATTCCAGGAGAACTCCAGTTCCAGAGGAATCCGACGCCCTCTTCTGACCTTCGCAGCATTGCACAACATGGGTGCACAGACCTGCATGCAGATAGTACATTCATACACATAGAGAAAAATAAATAAAAATTTTTAAAAATTAAAATGCAGTAGGAATTAAGTATTGAATGTTTTGAATCTTCAAGGCAATGCCCCCAAATACATAACATCCTAGGATTGACTCTCAACCACATATGAACTTCAATGTACTGAAGAAGTTTTTCAAGATTATACACACAGATTTTGAGATTACAAAGCCTAGGACATTCTACTATATATTGTGTCTTTGGTTTTAGCCTCTAAGAAGAATTGCAACGAGGATTGTAAGATGTGATGCAAGAAAGCTGCTACCCATATAACTTATAAATGAGTGACCTTTGATGTCTTCATCCCTGTCCCGTCCCCACGATAATAACGTACTCTTCATTGCATATTCACCTTTCACTGCTGCCTTGTGGGTCTGGGCTCACCCCCTCCCCTCCAGTGGTGATTTTGGACTGCTTGGAGATGGTCCCGCCTTCTTTACGATCTCTCCAGGGAAAGATGAACCAGCGGCTCAGTGACGGTGCAGCAATGGCCACGGTGGCAGAAGCCACAGGAAAGGAAGTTAATCTGCTGTGAAAGCTGGGATCAATTTGGCTTTGACTCAGAGTCACACTCTGTTGTGAAATTAAAAAAACAATCTCTAAAGGTCGGAGCCAACTCACTGAATTCAGTTATAAATAAAAAGCAAAACTGTGGTTTCCAACCTTTTATGAGTTTTTAATATGTGAGTTGTTCAGCCTCCTGACAAACTGACGAAACGCAGCCATGGTAGGTCACAAAATGCCCGAGACATTTGTTTACTTGAACCATACAAGGAAAGACATCTTCAAAATTATATTCTTTTGGTAGTGGGACTCAAAACTGCGCTTCAGCAGACTTCTGAATTCACACATTTTAAACTTTCAAAATAACTTTCAACTATTAACATTAGGACTGCAAGAGCTTGGATCAGGTGCTGGGCCGGATGTCTTCCCTTTCCAGGTGACATTTCCAGCCTAGGAAGTGAAAATGCAGATAAGTGTGCCGCAGTCTGAGGTGGGTTGCGGGCCATTCACTCAGACTAACCAGGTAGATTTTTTTTTCATCAAAGATAAAGATTTAGGATTCCTGGCGCATGAACGGGTTTTCATTGGCATCTTGTGGAGAGGCAGCTGACTTTCCCTCGGACCAGGCTCCTTCTTGTCCTCTGCTGTTTTACAGCTGTGGAACATCCTTTCTCCAGCACTGGCCACAGCACTGGGATCATCAGAGGTGACATCAGAGGAGCATGTCACAGCAGCAATTAAACCCTTAGATGTCATGCCTGACACTGATGAGAGAGAGAGAAAGCAAGAGCAAGAGAGAGACAGAGAATTTCCATGTCACCAAGTCAGGCTGTCACCGTTATCTTCTCCAGGTTAAATACTTTAACCATGGGAAATAAACTTGCATTAAGCAAGACTTTTCTTATCGTTGAGAAAATCTTCTGCCACTAACTCTACTTCCTCAGCGAGGGTGGAGGTGGGTCACAGGCAATACCCAATGGTCTCCATTTGGTCCCACTTTCCAGGTTCAGTTAGATCTGGTTTTAAGAGAAACCTGAGAGTGAACAGGAGAGACACATTGACATAGGTTGGCAGATGAGGTGACCCGGAGGCCAGATATTCCTGACCAAGGACAGTTTGGGGAAGGAGATGGCCTCTCCTGCTGGGAGAGCTCCTGGTTCCATCCACTTCCCTATCAAAATATTTACCAAACTCTAAGAAAAGGCTGGCCGGTCCTCAAGAATCAGTTCTGAGCCCTGAGGTTTTGCAAACTTCATCCCACAGTGTCTGGCCTGAAGTGTCATTCTCAATTCGGACAGTCACATAACTCTGCTGTCAGCATTAATCTCTGTTCACGTTCAGATCTGGCATGATGTTCCTCCTCATTGTTTCCAACCCTCCTCAGCCCACAGCTCCCCACAGAACAAGCCTCTGTGGAGCCAGGAGTAGGCTGCTGCTGCAGGGCGGTTCCTGGGCCTGGGTGGAGTCTGCCTTCAGCGTCGTGGAACTAGAATGGGCCCTCTGCTCCCAGGGGCTCTGTGTTTAAAAATAGCACAGACACCCCCTCCCTGTGCTGGTGACGCACAGACTCATGAGGGTGAATAATCATATAGTCATTTTGGGGGTAAGCAATACAATAGTCGGTGAAAACTCACAAACTCACTTCCAACGGTAAACTAGGAACTTCACAAAAAGTTTTTCATTGTCAACCAAAGTGTTTCTTCCTTGCTTAATTCCTGGGCCTTTTGTATTCATTCGTTCTTTAACCCTGAATAGGTGCTCTTGTTGGTAACCCTTCTATCTAGCAGACCTCTGACAGGTGAGTCACCCATGTCAAGAGCACTCAGTTTGCAAGCTGGGGTTGGAGGGTTCTGTTACAATAATAACCCACTTTCATATTATGTAATTTAAATTTTAGGCAAGTATGTAAACTCATGTCCAACTTTAGGATAATCTTACTAGCCATGGGCTCATTTTCAATAAGTGGGGAAACAAAAACAATCCTGATTTGGAGTGAAAAACAACACATAAGTGGACTCCTTTTGCTACTTGTCACCAAGTCTGTTTTCACCCTTCTCCAGGACACTGCATGCAGAAACACTGATACAAAGGGCAGCTTCTTGTATTTGGGGGACTGGAGTGTTTTGATGATAACAGTACACTGAGCCCTGGGTTGGAATGTCTCACAACAGTTAGAGGTTAGGGAGATGAGTTGACCATGCCAGTAAAATGTCTTCAAAGAAGGGTCCGCATTATGCAATTTAAAATGAGGTTGTAAACGTCTGCTTGCCTCTCTGAACTTCCAGACACAATAAATATTGTTCCAAGTTTCCTGGAGCCTGGGCAGAAAACTGGGAGCAAAGTGCATCATGCCATGGTGGTGGATGCATAAAGCCAGAGACCCTCCATAGGCAGAAAGAATGACTTCCTTAATAAGCAGACTGCCTGAAGAACCTGCACACTGCACCTGTGAGTGTTGGAGCAAAGCATCCAAAGGAAGCTAAACACTGACCACTAGTCATTCTACTGTGTTTTGTGGAAACCATGATTCCTGCAAAAATATTCTATAATGTCACTGCTGTATCAGTGTTGTTAGAATGTGGTAACTATACGATAGATATGCAAATCACCACTATTCTTTGGGACTAAAACATTGAAATATTTAGGGGAAGAAACTAAACCCAATTAACCTCAACTGGTCTAGAAAAGAAAGGATAGATAGATAGATCCCTATATACAGTAGACAAAAGATGATAAAGGTGATAAAGAACATGAATAAAATGTTAAATGAATCTGGACAAAGGGTTATATGTGTTTTATACTGATTTTATTTTTGAATGTTACTGAAGTCTGAAATTATTTCGAAATAAAAGGTTTCAAAAATTTGCCCAACAACAGATGAAAAAAAAAATCCTAGGATCATAGAAGAAGCAAAGCTCCTTCAGGCCACGTTAAAATGGGATCTTACAGTCTCCCAGTGAGGCATCGGAATTGAAACATGTAAGACTTTACAGTGTATTTGATAAGGTGAATTTATGGGATAATGTTTAAAAATTATGAGTGAGTCTACTATTCCTGCCCATTCCTATTCATGGCTGAGTATGTTTCCTGTAGTCTAGAAACTGAATCAGCTATAACTCAGGGAGAAATAAGTGACTTTTCAAGACTGTCCCAGAAATGGCTGAACTGAGAGAAGCAGAGAGCACCTGCCATTAAGATGCCCACAGAAAGGGGCTGGAGGATGGCTCAGGGGTTTAGAGCACTGGTTGCTTTTGCAGAAGACCTGAGTTTGAATCCCAGCACCCAAATGGCAGTCAACATCCCTCTGTAACTCCAGTTACAAGGGATCTGATGTCCTCTTCTGACCTCTGAAGGCACTGCATGACATGGGTTCACTTAACATATATGCAGGCAATACACATACATACGAAATAAAACTAAAAACTAAAAATTTTAAATTAAAAATAGTTTTTAAAAAAGATGTCCAGAGAATAAATACCCTGAGCATACATAACTGCTCTACAGTTCATGGATCATCCTGTTTTATAGTTAGAGAAACTAAGACTCAGATAGGTTAAGTGGCTAGTTCTAAATCATACAGTTGTGACTGGGAGATTTTATAAGCTCTGCATGCCTGTCACTAGGCTGTCCCACCCCATCTACAGTCAGAGCAGCACCTCCTTTAGCAAACATTGACCCTGTACCCACCAAGTGCCACATACTGTTCACAGCTCTAGAATACATGTTCTTGTGTATGTAAGTTATTAATAAGACAATGCAATTAATTGGAGTGCACTTTAATTTTTGACCATGTCTTATCTCTTTAGTTAAACGAATTCAAGTATTTGGAGGTTTTATTTTAATTCTCATGGAATCCCCATGTTTGATTTTTGTCATAAAAGTGCCACCAACATGCCTTACTTACAGAGGGAGGTGCCCAAGAGAGGACCTAACCTAACTTTGTCATTGTTAGAGGTGAGAAACATAACACCAGGAAATTTAAGGGAAAAAAATATCACAGAGCCAGTTAAACACTGAGCCACAACTCAAAGCCATGGGTTCAAATGTCTCTCTAGAAAATGAGTGGCTTCTGGTCTTGGGGAGTTTTATTGTTTTATAATAATACTTTTAAAAATCCAAGGCAGCTTAAATCATAGGTTAGAAAGATTCCTTTTAAGTTGAACACACAGTCATTTCTGATATAAACACAGAAATTTAACAGAATGTTTATCTATTGCATTGACATTAGATTTTTCTTCCCTAATTAAAACCATATTGAGAAGCTAGAAAGAACCCAGAGCCCTGTGGGACTGCCAAATATGAGGAGAGAGAGAGAGAAAGAGAGAGAGAAAGAGAGAGAGAGAGAGAGAGAGAGAGAGAGAGAGAGAGAGAAGAGAAGAGAGGCAGAGACCCAACAGTCTTTCCTGAGTTTCAGCACGCAGACACACTTGTAGCTCTTCATCAGATAAGAATGTTTTGCGCACACTGGGTCAATTTATGGCACACAGGAAAGCCTGAACTTTGCCTCAGCTCACCACTTCCTGTGGCAGTCAGCGAAACAGCCTCAGCCTTTCCATGCCGTTGACCAAACTGCCTCCAAGTCTTCAGAAAAGCCTCTCTGTTCATCCTGCTGTTTGGAGGAGGGAGCTCTCAGTAGGCTCCTGACAATCATTAGGAAAGAAATGTCCAGTTTTCAAGTGTGCTTTCTCTCTCCCTTCTCTCTCTCTCTCTCTCTCTCTCTCTCTCTCTCTCCAAAACCATTTTTTTTTAAATTTCTACATTTCTCATGAAAGCTAATTACTTTTATAGTGATATTTCTTTGTCCCGTGAAAATACAGTTTAAGTTTCAGGAAAAAGACACTGCACTCGTTGGAGCTGAACCTTCCTGTCCACTGTCAACCTCATCTGCTTTCTTCTGGACACTTTCTTGCATTCAGGGATACAGAGAAACAGCTTCTTTCTAATACATCTTTTTAGTCTAAAGGCTAGGGGGCGGATTCTTGGAGAGGCCCACTCTCCAGGTTAGATGAGAGCAAGTGGCAAAGTCAGACAAATGATAGCTGTCAATCCACTTACCCTCAAACAGTGTTCAACCATCTTAGTCTATGATTATACACAAACTTTGGCCTATTCTTTCTTTCCGTGCTTCACACTTATCTGGTTGTCCCTGAGCTGTTAGAAATAAGGTCATAAATTATCACTTATTATTAAAAAAATGAAAAAAACTGAGAGAAAGATGCAGGACAGTTATGGCAGAATGCATGATCTGGGATGGGTTGGAGTGGGGTGGGGGAAATATGCCTGAAGTGAATTGGAAAATGATGTATGAAAAAAAACACAAAGCATCAATAAAAAAAAAAAGGTCTCAAAGTACGTTTCCTAGAGGGCCATTATTCCCAACTGTGATGGTGAGTTCTAATGGTTAACTTGACACAGTCAAGAACCACCTGGGAAGACAGTCTCCATAAGGGACTGTCTACACTGGGCTGGCCTGTGGGCATGGCTATAGGAGATTATCTTGCTATGTGCATTGAAGGGGGAAGACCCAATCTTTCTGGGTGGCACCATTTCCTAAGAAGGGGATTCTGAACTGTTGAAGAGTGGAGAACCTAGCTGCTCAGAGCAAGCATGCCTGTGTGAATCCATTCCTCTCTGCTGTTGACTGTGTGTGCATATAGTGTGTGCATATAGTGTGTGCATATAAGGTGTGCATATAAGGTGTGCATATAAGGTGTGCACATAGTGTATGCATATAATATGTGCATATAATGTGTGTATAAAGTGTGTGCATATAGTGTGTGCATATAAGGTGTGCATATAGTGTGTGCATATAGTGTGTGCATATAAGGTGTGCATATAGTGTATGCATATAATATGTGCATATAGTGTGTGCATATAAGGTGTGCATATAGTGTATGCATATAATATGTGCATATAATGTGTGCATATAATGTGTGCATATAAGGTGTGGATATAAGGTGTGCATATAGCGTGTGTATATAAGGTGTGGATATAAGGTGTGCATATAGTGTGTGCATATAGTGTGTGCATATAAGGTGTGCATATAGTATATGCATATAATGTGTGCATATAATATGTGCATATAGTGTGTGCATATAGTGTGTGAATATAATGTGTGTATATAGTGTGTACATATAGTGTGTGCATATAAGGTGTGTACATAATGTGTGCACATAATATGTGCATACAATGTGTGCATATAGTGTATGCATATAATGTGTGCATGTAAGGTGTGCATATAGTATATGCATATAATGTGTGCATAAAATGTGTGCACATAATGTGTGCATATAAGGTGTGCATATAGTATATGCATATAATGTGTGCATATAATGTGTTAACATAATGTGTGCATATAAGGTGTGCATATAGTATATGCATATAATGTGTGCTTATAATGTGTGCATATAGTGTTTGTATATAATGTGTTCATATAATGTGTGCATATAGTGTGTGAATATAATGTGTGTATATAGTGTGTGCATATAAGGTGTGCACATAATGTGTGCACATAATATGTGCATACAGTTTGTGCATATAGTGTGTGCATATCAGGTGTATCAAGTTGCCATTCCCTTGACTTCCCTGCAGCAATGGACTGTAATCTGGTATTGAGTCAGACATACCCGATGTCCCTTAAGTTGCTTTGCTCAGAGTATTTTATCACAGCAATAGCAAACAAAGCTAAGCTAGCAGCCATTATGAAATTCCTTTGAGGTGCTCTTTCAGGTATGAGATGGGAACAGAGGTGAGCTGCTCGCCCATCTTGTTCAGATGTCCTGTCCCCAGAGTACTGCTACTTTGGTGTGGCTCATCACGAAGGCTGATGGTGGAGGGCTCCTGTGCTTCAACCATCCCAGCTCCCCTCATGTGAAACCACAGTTCTAGATGCAACTTTTATTTGGTCAACTGAGTGTCCCAGAGTCTTGTGGTCTTCTTGCAACAAGAGAGTTTTCCCTCGGGTGATTCTAGGACAAATCTAAGAATATACAGAGGGATATATGATAGGTTGTTCTTTAGGGATTATGCCCTGTGTGTTGAAACAGCATGCCTATCACCCACAGTGTTGGAGACAGAAAATATCTAAGTGTAAGACTCTATTTTGTCTATTAACAGATAGATTAATAAGAGAAAAAACAAAAAATGTATTTAATAAAATTTTTATGTGACACAGGGGCCATTATAAGGAAGGGAAGTCTTAAAGAAAGAGCTACATTTGTGTGCTTTTATGCTAAGCATGGTGAAGAGTAGAAAGTCCTGGAGAAGTAAAATTTGACAAAGGGAGCATATGATCTAATCATAACAAATGGGAACCGAGCAAGGCCAGTTTGTCTGGATTCCTGTCCTTGTCTCTGTGTCTTCAGAGATAAGGGGGGGGGCACCTCACTTCTCACAAAAGGGGCTGAGACTATTTCAGTGAAGGTCAGAAAATCTTTTTGCTAAGTTTTATGACCTGCTTGGGGGAGAAGGAGAGAGGGAAGGTCAGGGTGACCTTCCTGCTTTTACTCTTTTTTTCACATTCCTTCTGTTTGAAGTATGCTGGGCGAGTGTACCCTGGACCCCATCAGCAATTAGTGAAAAGTGCAGAACCCAAAAGGCTTGGAACTTATTTGCAATGCAGTGTTCTTTGCATTTTTCACAAAGCTGAAGTGGGAAACCCCGGGCAAGAGGGTCAAGTGCGATCTGCTTCCTTCTCAACGAATGTGGCCCTTTGGATTTTATTATATTTCTTGCTGAATTTTTTATCTGCATGAGAAAATCTAGAGATCTCCTGGGACACTGTAAAATGAACAGCATACTCCACGGGGACAGGACACCAAATAGAGAATGACGGCCATAACTAAGTTCAAGAGGTTAAAGGAGATAAAGATATTGTTCGAAAATACCAGAAATCGAACACCCTGAAGATATTCTTGGCATCTCTAGAGCCCTATTTTCACACAATACTTTTTCAATGCTGCTCCTAGGCACCTCTGTAACCCAAGCTAATTTTGAAAATTTCTCCTCTTATAGTTTAGGACAGGAAATTGGGGCCTTACTGATTTCTATCTGTCCTCAGAGAGTCTAAATACACCTCACCCAACATCCACTGAAGATCCCTATAACCACCCTGCAGGTGAAGAAAAATTGCCCAGGGACGACCTGTTTAAGATCCTAAAGGTGGTTATCTCCTGCCCAAGAACATGCTTTCTGTCCTCCAGTCAAGAGTGTTATTATTCCCGGGACTAGAGGGATGGCCTAGCGGTTAAGAGCGCCGACCGCTCTTGCAGAGGACCCGGGTTTGATCCCCATCACCCACATGGCGACTGAGAACCGTCTGTGACTCCAGTTCCAGGAGAACTCCAGTTCCAGGGGAATTGAGACCCTCTTCTGACCTCCGCGGCATTGCACGACACGGGTGCACAGACCTGCATGCAGACAATACATTCATACACATAAAAATAAATAAATAAATAAAAATTTAAAAAGAGTGTTATTATTCCCTATAAAAATCTGTGTCCCCAGGGTTCAATGGTACCAAGAATGCTAGATGCACTTAGAGTTTTCAGTTCTTCAAAGCTCTCTAGCTATTCGTCAGAGAGTTATTCTAGGCATCTTCTGGGAAACAAGTGCATGCTATATCCGTCACCCAAACCATCCTTTAGACAGTGAAGGAAACATTAATGTTAGAGGCTGAGAGTTGAGGAGGCCTCGGAACACAGGGGAGAGAAGTGGACTAGAGTGGGAGTCATGGAGACCGCTCCAGTGACCATCTGAATGGGCTACAGTAAAAATGGATGCACGCATGGCCCAAAGCAAGAGCAGGCAGCACTCTTAGATTTACAGGTTTAAAGGAAAAAAAAAAAAAAACAGTCAAGAGAAATGAGAATAATTAATGCTTGTAAGTGCCTGAGGATCTTCAGGAGCCTAAACCACATTCTCTAATTAATGCATATGGGATTTTGGTTTCCTTTTAAGACAAGAAAAATACAGTTGCACAGTGGATCACAAAGAAGGGAGAATTCCACCTTGAAATGAAAACCACATCTCCCTCTGAGACTTTGAAAGAAGGTGGACTCTGACCAGAGCAACCCTGAGGACAGCAAGAGAGAACAGCAGTCCCTGGAAGGAGCGAGTCGGTATGCAGATTATAGGAACATGGAAGGCTTTTGCAGAAGGGTTGACGAGAAAGAAACAGGAGGTCCAGTAACAAGTGAGAAGAAAGATGGAGTCCGTGGTAAACATGACGTCACTAAGGAAGTGAACCGGGTCATTAAGTTGTTCTTTTAGAAAGAGGAAAAGATATCTCCAGGAATTCAATGTGTGTGTGTGTGTGTGTGTGTGTGTGTGTGTGTGTGTGTGTGTCTGTGTCTGTGTCTCTGTGTGTGTATGTGTCTGTGTCTCCCTCCGTGTGTGTGTCTGTGTCGCCCTCTGTGTGTGGTAGGTGGGGGAAAGTCCAGAATCTGAAACACTTTATAATTTCCCAGTAATAAACAAGTAAAGTTTCAAAGAAAGTAAGCAAATTAAAACCACACTAAGGTATCATCTCACTCTAATAAGACTAGTCAAGATCAAGAAAACAAAAGACACCAACTGCTGGAGAGGTTGTGGGGAAAGGGGAACACTCATCCACTATTGATGGGAATGTAAACTGGTACAACCACTGTGGAAAGCAGTGCGGAGAACCCTTAAAAAACTCAATATGAGCCTATGACCTGACCCAGCCATACCACTCCTGGGTGTATACCCACAAGACGCATCTTACTGCAAAGATACATGCACAGCTATGTTTATTGCGGCTCTCTTCACAATAGCAAAGAGCTGGAATTAACCCAAATGCCCCTCAACTGAGGACCGGATAACAAAAATGTGGTACATCTACACAATGGAGTTCTATGCAGCAGTAAAGAAAGATGATATCATGAGCTTTGATGGTAAATGGATGGAACTTGAAGCAATTATTCTAAGTGAAGTAACAGAGTCCCAGAAAAAAAAAAAGGCAATGGTTTCCCTCATTTGTGGATGCTAACACCAAATCCCCAGTTGGCAGGCAAACTGAGCAACTTTATTATTATATTTCATTATATCTGAAAGCAACTGTGCCATTCCGAGGTGAATTTCTAAATGGGCTCCAGAATTGTCCTACCACTTATATTCACACATTGTAATTACCATATATGGATGGAAGATATGTAGTCATATTCTGAAAAAAAAGAATGTAAAGTTACACATCTTTATACGTGCATGCAAATTTTCTGTTAAAATGTGTTTAGGAATCAACCTAGAGTTTATTTTCAGGATTTGTAATTTTGACTTATGTGTGGAGTATATATGTATATTTTGGAATAATATAAAATAAAAAAATTAAGAAAAGATTAGGGAATGTGGAGCTTTGGTTAGGAGGGATGAAAACTCTTGGGATGCTAGTAATGTTCAGTTTCCACACATCCGTGGGGTCTCACAGAGGAGATGACACTTGATGAAGATACACTGAGCAGTATATGGTGAGCCATACAAGCACATGTGTTACATATAAAATTAATTAATATTAAATAAAGCAATTTAAAGGCATATATTAAAATTATAGTACTATGTAGACAGACTCAAGGAGTGTTAAAAATAGCATAATGATTTTAAAGCAGCACACAGATTTTTTTATTGTATTTTTGTTCACTGATAAAACTGGATTTTTTTTTTCTTTTTTTGGTCTTTTTGAGACAGGGTCTCCCTGTAGCCCCAGCTGTCCTGGAACTCACTCTGTAGATCAGGCTGGCCTTGAACTCACAAAAATCCGCCTGCCTCTGCCTCCCAAGTGCTAGGATTAAAGGCGTGCGCCACCACGCCCGGCTTGGATTCTTTTTTTATTACTTCAATTTATTTTGGCTAACATATACAAATATAAAATTGTACATGTTTATAGGATCACATGATATTTCATGCATATATACATTGTTTAAAACTTAAAACTGCTGAACATGTATAGGTCACTAAACATGTATAATTTCTTTGTGGTTAAAAATTCCGCAGTTCTGAACACAGTTCTTTCTTTGAAGCTTTTGAAATGCATGCAATATCACATCTATATTGATCCTAATGTAAAATTGTACACCAAAACATCATGCTGTATGTAACCAACTTGGTATTCATTTATCAGTTTCATCCACACATACCTTTTTTTATTATGTTCAGGGATTCAGATTTTTCTTTTAATTATATATTACTCTAAAATATGAATAAATACTTTCAACCTATGTACATTAATTACCATGCCTGAAAGTAGGTGGTAAGTTACTTCTAGGGCTTATTAAGATATTCACATTATAACATCACAGTTGCTTTCAGATGGAAAGTAATATAACGATAACATTGCTCAGCTTTTCTTTCAATTGGGGGATTTTGTACTAGAATCCACAAATGAGGGGAACCATTCTCTGTTTTTTCGGGACTGTGTTACTTCACTTAACATAATGGCGTCAAGTTCCATCCATTTACCTGCAAATCTCATGATGTCATCTCTCTTTACCACTGCATAGAACTCCATTGTGTAGATGTACCACATTTTTGTTATCCAGTCCTCAGTTGAGGGGCATTTGGGTTGGTTCCAACTCTTCCGCTATTATGAAAAGAGCTGCAATAAGCATAGATGTACATGTATCTTTGGAGTAGGATGAGTCTTGTGGGTGTATACCCAGAAGTGGTATGGCTGGGTCAGGTGGTAGGCTCATTTTGAGTCTTTTAAGGGTTCTCCACACTGCTTTCCACAGTGGTTGTACCAGTTTACATTCCCACCAGCAGTAGATGAGTGTTGCCCTTCCCCCATAACCTCTCTAGCATTTGGTGTTTTTTATTTTCTTGATCTTGGCCAGTCTTATCAGAATGAGATGACATCTTAGAGTGGTTTTAATTTGCATTTCCTTAATTATTAATGATGTTGAACACTGTTTAAGATGTTTTTCAGCCATCTTTACTTCCTCATTGGTGAAGTATCTGTTCATCTCTTTACTCTGTCTTTTGAGTGAGTCATTTGTTTTCTTCTTTGTTTTTTGAGTAGCTTATATATTCTGGATGTTAATACTCTGATGTATCACTAGTGAAGATTTCCCCCACTCTGTGGGTTTTCTCTTCACTTCCTTGATTGTTTCTTTATCTGTACAGAAGCTTTTGAGTTTGATGAGGTCCTGTTTGTCAATTATTGACCTTATTTCCTGCCCAGCTACTGTCTAATTTAGGAAGTCTTTTCCTGCATCTATGTCTTCTAGATTGTTGCCAACTTTTTCTTCTATCACCTTCAGGGTTTCAGGTTTCAGGTTGAGATCTTTGATCTACTTGGAGTTGATTTTTGTACAGGGTGAGAAGTAGGGGTTTAATTTTGTTCTTCTACCAATGGTGATCCAGTTTTGCCAGCACCATTTGCTGAAGATGCTATCTTTCCTTCATTGAGATTTTTTGCCCCTTTGTCAAATACGAGGTGGCTGAAATTGTATGAGCTCAAGTTTGGATCTTCAATTTTGTCCCATTGGTCAATGGGTCTGTTTTTGTCCCAGGACAAGGTTGTCTTTATGACTATAGCCCTGTAGTATAACTTGAAGTTTGGTAAAGCAATACCCCCTGTATTGCACTTTTCACTCAGGGTTGGTTTAGCAATTCGGGGTCTTTTGTTTTTCCATATGAATTTAAGGATTTTTTGTCTTTTTTGTCTTTTTTGTCTTTTTTTTTGTCTTTTCAAGACAGGGTCTCCCTGTAGCCCCAGCTGTCCTGGAACTCACTCTGTAGACCAGGCTGGCCTTGAACTCACACAGATTTGCCTGCCTCTGCCTCCTGGGTGCTAGGATTAAGGGCATGCACCACTATGCCTGGCTAGATTTTTTTTTTTCTAAGTCTGTGAAGAAACTTACAGAGATTTTGATTGGGATTGTGTTGAATCTGTATATCAATTTGGGTATAATGGACATTTTTACTATATTAATTTTTCCAATCCATAAGCATGGGAGGTCTTTCCATCTTTCGATGTCATTTTCAATCTCCTTCTTCAGGGGTTTAAAATTTTTGTTGTAGAGATCTTTGGTTAGGTTTGTTCCCAGGTATTTTTTTTGAGGCTATTGTGAGTGGGAAGGTCTTCTTATATTCCTTCTCCACTTGTTTATTGTTGGTATAAAGAAAGGCTACTCTAGGTCACACAGATTTTAAACAGCATTAGAGAACTAATAGTGGAAGCTAGAGCAATCTCCCAGGAGCAGACATATCTACTTTCACTCTCAACATATTCATGTACAAGTACACACAAAACATCCTTAAATTTAAGTTTTGTGGAGAATATTTATCATAGTAGGACTCATCCTATATGAGAGCTTGTTTAGGGTGCAGCTACTTGTATATGCTTGACTGAAGACTGGTTCTCCTCTATCAGGGATGGTGGTCCTCTTTAACCAAGCATGCAGCTTCTGGAGGGATGTGTGTGGAGCATTGAGAGATGAAGGGGACACCACCCACCTGCCTAGCCAGCCAGATCTGCTGAGTCTATCCTGGAGATCAATGTGGTAACAGATGTCGCAGCCAGCTTTCTCTCACATCTGGACTCATCTGGTTTGAAAGCCAGTCATCATGCTCTGACTTCTTTCAGTTTTGCAGTCCCTGTTTTCATACATATAATTTGCTTAAATTGAAGTGCATCTAAGTATGTAGAAAGGAATTAAATCATATAGTCACATGGGAATTTTTGAAAAAGACTAATCAGGCAAAAATAATTTGGTTGTTAATTATGTGGCTGATATCCCAGAGAAATTTCCTGATGCAACAGATGGTGATTAACAAAGAAACCCACAACTGGCCAGTGTGCAGAGAACAAGAGGCTACAGAGTGCTTATCTCTGAATAGGACTCCTATATCAAACTTCTGCCTCCAAAGGCTCAGGAATCGTTGGGTAAGAGGAGGTGGAAAGATTGAAAGAGGTGTTGAATGAGCAGAAAAAGCAGAGCTTTTCAGACAGCTAGTCATTTACTCTTATGAACTGACAGCAATGGCAACAACATGCACAAGTCCCATGGAAGCCTAACCAGAAAATAAATCACAGCATGGACAGGAGGAGGTAGATAAGAATCTCCAAACTCACCTAAGGAAATTTTGACAACTGTAGGCTGCTGTAAGGGGCAGAGATGGTTTTTTTTTCAAGCATGGGACTCTTGGTAGGTTAACCTGGCTCCAATGGATGGACCCATACTGACGGACACTTAGAGACACAAATTAGACTCCATAGGTCCCCTTTCTTGCTTTCTCACTCTAATATATGTATGAGCACATTAAACTGGGGGGTCTTAATACCATCAAATTATTTTGTATGAAAATTGCAAAAATTTAATTTAAAAAGTCTGAAAAAGTTAAGGATAAATCATCTAGTTAAGGAGAGAAGGCTTACAGTAATGAGCAACGCAACAGAAGTATCATCATGGTGCTGTTGAGTGCTGTGGCTGTGTCTATGTGTGTGTAGTGATGTACGTGGACTATTCTGACCATTCTGTATGTCACAATGCAATTTTGACTCCCTCCTCTGATAAAATTATTTTAGTGTGGGAACAAAGCACTATATTCACAAAGTTGTGCAGATTCTAAACTGTGATATGAATTTTCCTCTCAGTTGATTCAATTTCCAGCTGATTGTGGGAAATGGAAGGTAGTCTTGCAAACACACAAAGAAACAAAATCTACATCCAAACCATGTGACTATACATGGTACAAAGGGACTTCCCTAACATGCAAATGGTAATATTGCTGAATGAAGTTCCAAATGAAAGGTGGAATTAAAATTTTGGTTATCTTATCCCTAAATAATTGGCTACATGGATTTTTTATTATTTTTTTTTAAATTGGATTATTTATAAGCATAGCCTTAGGAAAATTCCTAAACATTGTACAATTCTGAGACTATTACCACGAGAAGACAGCTTCCAATGCCTGTGAGTAGAATGCTGAGATGCTTGATACAAAGGAAACATGAACTGCTCAACATTATTCTCTCATGTGTTCATTGAGATGGCATAAGGTGCCAGGCAACTTGCTATAGAATCATGACATGCTCATGTCACTGGCTGACTGTGGCTTCAGTCCACGGTGCCTCCTTTGGACAGTCTGACATTTGTATGCCTCACCAGGATGACACACTACATGGGCGGTCTATACAATCTGTCTATAATTTTTTTTTATTTATTTTTGTATGTGTGTGAATGTACTGTCTGCATGTAGGTTTGTGCACCCGTGTCATGCAAGGCTGCGGAGGTCAGAAGAGGGTCTCGGATTCCCCTGGAACTGGAGTTCTCCTGGAATTGGAGTTACAGACGGTTCTCAGCCACCATGTGGGTGCTGGGGATCGAACCTGGGTCCTTTGCAAGAGCAGTCGGTGCTCTTAACTGCTAGGCTATCTCTCCAGCCCCAATCTGTCTATAATTTGTAAATGGCATGGCTATAATTTGTAAATGGCATGGCCAAGGGTAATCTTGTGTGGCAACCCAGGAAGGAAACCACAAACTGTGAATAACAGATGGTATCTTTCCAGCAAGGAGGAGCAGTGTGAGGTCAGGGGTTCCAGACTCCAGTCCGACTGACATTCGGAAAGCCCGGCTCTCTCTGCACTGCTGTTTCCCTTTTTGGAACACAAGACTGTTGAGTCAGATAACTTCCAACGTTCCTTCCTATTCTGAAATTCTTGGACTTTGCACTTGGTCTCAAGAACCCTGTTGCCCGCCAGAAAGGAATTTGTTCCCCTTCTCACGTTCTTCTGCCTTAAGTGTTTCAGGTCTTGACTTGTATGCAATAAAGAGCAAAAGGTACCTCTTTTTGATCCTGTCGTTAAAAATATTTAGTTCATTGGTGCTTGAAGTAGTCTCTTCTGGTGGGGGGGTTGGATAGATGGGTCAGCGGTTAAGAGCACTGGCTCTTCTTGCAGAGGACCCAGTTCAATTCCCAGCACCCACATGGTGGCCTACCCCCATCTGTTCCAGGGGATCAGACACCCTCTTCTGAGCCCCACAAGCATTGCATGATATGGGTGCACTTGCACACATGCAGGCAATACACTCACACACATAAACAAAAAAGTAAAATATTAAAAAAGAAATATTCTCTTCAGCTAAACATTGTAACCTTGACACAGCAGGATTTGTACTTAACTTTACATACATACTACTGACAAAAGCCCATGAAATAAATGACTCCCAGCAGTGTTGGGGCAGCAGGACAGATAAAGCTCCTTGTCATTCAGTATAAGAGAAGGGATGCTTCCCTCTCAGCTAGGTGATGTTCAGTACCTTTGTTAGGTAGTGGACAGCAAGAGCTTTAAAGTTCTCACCTTTATATGCTATGGCGTGAATTTCAGCAAGCTATTTAGGGGACCTCTATTTAACTCTTTTTTGGTCTTCTTAATACATGATTAATGTGACCATATTCTACTTACCAGTTCCCTTTGATTTAATTGACAACTGGTGTGATTATTCTTTCTGGTTGTGATGCCAGCCTCTTAAGACTTTGAATCCTGAATGCAGCCTTACAGGTTAAAAAGCCAAAGAAATTGCTTTTCACAGGACAAGATTATGACTGGGGCTAGTAACTAAAAAATTGTTTACAAGTCTGCACAAATTACCGATTATAAAATAACTATGAGTGACCTTCAAATTTCAAGTTGTAAAAAAATGTGATAGTAATAAAATGCACCATAATAAAAATGAATTGCATTGCTCCATAAACTCTCACATAAAAACTTAACAAGCATTTCTACCTTACAGGATGGGATGAATTGCCATCACTAAGGTTTTGAAACATTAATTCTTCATCCAGGTTATTCTCTTTCTTTTCACTGAAACTTTTCATGGAGAGAGAGAGAGAGAGAGAGAGAGAGAGAGAGAGAGAGAGAGAGAATTCAGAGAGCAGGCTGGCTCACCTCCAATATCCAGTCACTTCAGTAGAGACTCATTCTCAAATTAGAGTCTTGTTACAAGGTAAGCGGGACCCTCTGTGAACAGCATTTTCATACCCAAACTGATGAAGATGTATTTACAGGTATTGATGTGTAGCAGCCTAGGAGCCCTTAAATTAATATTAAACACACACACCTTTTCCAGTAGAGCACTTTACATCAAGCTTTACATACACCTTTCTCTAAATAAAAACAGTGGTCACTAAGACAGTTCCCTAGAAACCCTTAGTAACTTCTCTGAACATACCCAGGAACTAGGGATGATGGGTCCAAGAAAGCCTATTTGGGATATATGTGTACTAAGGAAAATTGTGTTCTCAAGATACAGTTTTAGAGAAAACTTCCATTTACCACCTTTTTCTTTTTGAGACAGTGTCTCCCTGTAGCCCCAACTGACCTGGAACTCTCTCTGTAGACCAGGCTGGCCTTGAACTCACAAAGATCCACCTGCCTCTGCCTCCCGAGTGCTAGGATTAAAGGCGTGTGCCACCAAGCCCTGCTACCATCTTATGCCTAAGCATAATCGGGCACTCATATGATTAAATTCAGATGTATCATGGGAAAGGACATGCACAGTAACAAAGGCTTACGTAACCCAAGCCCATCAATCAAAACAAGAGACCACCTGTGCAATCATTTAAACGTTCTTTGAATGAACTGCTCGTGAAATATTAAATGCTAGTGGCTGAAGGTAGGCGCTATGGATCCGGGGATCCCTCCTGTCTAGTTTATGTAGAGGGGAGGGAATAAGGGCTGGAAAAGTCGATGTGCATGGCGCCCACTGGGAACACACTATGCTCTCTGGGAAGCTGCCAGCACAATACGGGGCACAGAGCCAGGGGTTCCGGCCCGAGATGGACGTAGCAGGAGCACCCGTGGGACCCCATAAGTGGGAGATTTCTCTCATTCGTCATGTAAGCAAGCCTAAGTAAACTCGCTAGTCTTCCTGAGACTAGAGACTGGAGAGTCTGCTCCTGGATTTGCCTTAGGGACTGTGGGCAACAGGGAGGGACACCACGTGTGTATAGTATCTCCCAGGAGGAATCTCTGCAACACCACCCATGAAAGAAAGCTCTCACCCCCGATCCCTGCACTTGAGCATGCTAGTTCACATAGCCTGTCACACTCTTACAGCATATCTGACTTCTGCTTCTGTTCTGTTACTGAATGAAATTCTTTACCATTTTGCTGTTTGTGTACATCCCCTCAATTCTTTGAAGATGATGCTGAGAACCTAGAAACACCCAGTCCAGAAAGATATGACTGGTGACAGTTTTATCTTAACAGATATAATCACTTCCAAGGTATTTCTGGAGCCACTTTATAATGAGATGTTACTTGAGAGTCATCAAAATAGTTAATGCTAAGATACCTAACCCCAAGTCTTCTTTGAAGGCACACACCCATGATCCTGCCTGTGCTTCTACTCTCTTCCCTCCTGAACACTTTTCTATTTTTAATAAATCTCCAGCTCTTCTTCATACTGGCTATACCTAAAATTCTTTTCAGCAACCAAGTCACAAACCCTGGCTTTGTCTGAGTTGATGTGCCTAAAGATTAAGGGCACACCTCACAGAGCCGAGTGTGACAGCGTGGAGCTGTGCCTGTTCCTGTCACTGCTGACCGCTATGAATGTGACCCAACACACCATCATAAACTTAATTAAAACATGACGAGTGTCTTGTGACTGGGTTTTGTAAGCTGATTGTGCAGTTGTTGATCATGCACTTTGCAGATAAGAAAGTGGGTGCAGCAGACAGTTGGACACATCTGGATCTGACTTCCTTGGCGGACTCATAACATGGTCGAAGAGGATAAAATAAGGTCAGAGGCAGGGTCTTCCTGGAGGAAGTGGGTCCCTGTGGGTGGGTGTGTTTGGTGCCTGTGTCTTGCTTTGGCCTCCTCTTTGGAACAGTCTCCCAGCTCTCCCTCTGATCCCCACCATGTTCTGTCCAAGCACATGGGGCCAAATGACCAGGGACTGCATCCTGTGAAACCTCCTGAGAAAACGAAGCCTTCTTTCTTCTTTCTGTGAGAGATCACCGAATTTGTTCAAAATGACATAAGCAAGAATAATCTCACATTCATATTGAAAAATCCCTGATGGCTTAGTTTTGAGAGGGTATTATAAAATGCAGTCATTCACAGGGTCAAAAGATGTGTACTTTTTCTCATCAGACTTCATTTGGTAGAGAAATGTTATTTATCTTAGAAAAGAATGTGTATTAATAAAACTTGGTAAAACTATGAACATATTTATCATTTGAGTTTCCTGTGAACTTAGCATGGACCATTATAAATTTGCTATGATAGCTTGGGAAATTGAGTACAACTATCTATCTTAGTTCCTCATCTATAAAATAGTTCAAGATGTATTTGTGCAATTATGATAGAAATATATATTCTTGGAAGAAAAACCTCCAAATATG
Organism: Rhizomys pruinosus; assembly: GCA_009823505.1. Taxonomy (NCBI): domain Eukaryota; kingdom Metazoa; phylum Chordata; class Mammalia; order Rodentia; family Spalacidae; genus Rhizomys; species Rhizomys pruinosus. The sequence continues at coordinate 3,466,895 of VZQC01010822.1, read as the reverse complement.
CCAGAATCTCACTTGATGTAATGTAAATTCACTTCTCTTCAGGAGCAGGAAGATGGATCAGGTAGACTCACAATGCTTGCATGTGGTTGTTCAATGACACCAATTTTGAATAGCTAACACTAAAGGGAGCATAAAGAAAAGGACTCATAGTTATCAGGGGAAAATATCTGAATCTCTGGTGCCTTGTCCCAGCTCACAAATATTTGCTTCTATTCAAATTTGAGGGAACACATATTTTTACATATGATTACAAAGCTGTGACAGTAATGGTGCCAACTTAAAACAGAATAAATGTTACCCTCTACATAGAAGCCTCTCAGCAAGTGTTTGTTCAGTTAAACCTCATTACAAATTATTTAAATGACTGAAAAAATTTAATCAATGAATATAAAGACTTTGGAACTCATTTGGAATTTTTAAATTTAATTTTATATATTTTTCTACCTCTTAGCTTTTTGGTTCTTTTTAAATTACTTTTATTTTATTATGTGTATGAGTGTATTGCCTGCATATATATAAGTGTACCAATGTTTTTCAATGCCCACTGTGGTTGTTAGCTACCACGTGAGTCCTCTGCAAGTACAGTCAGTGATTTTTAACTCTGAATTGTCTCTCTAGCCCCTTGATTGTTTTTAGACAAGGTCTCCATGTGCCCAGGCTGGCCTTAAATCTGTAGCCAAAGCTAGCCTTGAACTCTCGATTCTCCTGCCTCTACCTCCCAAGTGCTGGGATTATTGGATTGTAGGCCTGGGGAACCACTTAGACCCTTGGCTTGTTTTTATGAGTTCACGTACTTTGGATATTTGTCAGTAAATATTTATAGGGTGAGTATTCATTGCCAGAAACTATTCTAAGTCCTGGAGATGTAGCACTGAACAAAATTAAAACTATGCTTTAAGGGAACTTAACATTGAAGTTGGTAGAAACAAATAAGTGCATCATTATATAGTATTTAAATATTAATCAGTTTTTATGGAGAAATGAAAGAAGAGATGGAGGGATATGGGCAGTGGTAGAGTGCTTGTCTAGGATGCACAGGCTTTGGGTTCCATCGCTTGCACTTGGGGAGACAAATGGGACACTGGGGGCAATGTTTTCATTATAAGCAGAGCAGTCAGGAAGGCTTGGGCAGGAGATGCCTGTCCTAAGTGTGACAGCGGGGGAGCCAGACCTGTGGGCATCTCAGGGGACTTGCAACCCAGCACCCCAGGCAGAGAGGCCAGCCTGCAGAGCTGCCATGCTCAGGGTGTCTGAGGATTACAGAGTTTCCTTGACTGGATGAGACAGAAGGCATGTAGAGTTGAGGGCTGCATGGCGGCAGATCAAGGGCTATTAAATCAATTCAGAAACTTGGCATCCAATCAGAGACGGAGTATCTTGTATTTGTGTGTGGAGGGATGGGGAATAGACTTTACATAAAACTGACCATTTGAAGCACTTTTAAGTCAAGAGTTGATTGGCATTAAGTGCACCCATGTAGTTAAGTTATGCAAACATCGCCATCATCAGTACCCATATGTCTCCATCTTCTCCAATTAAAACCCCGTGTCCTTTGTACCGTAACTCCCCCATCTCCCTCCACTAGCACTGACAAGCACCATTTACTTTTTTTAAATAGGGTTCCCTGAAGCCCTGCTTATATAGCTGAGAATGGCCCTGAATGTCTTGTCTTCTTGTCTCCACTTCCCTAATGCTGGGATCACTGATGTGCATTGCCATGCCTGGCTTTAGAGATCAAACTCCATGCCTCATGCAAGGCACCCAGGGCTAGGCGAGTTCTCTACCCACTGAGCTACATCCACAGCTGCTTCTGTATATTGTTACCTCTTCAGGTTCCTCTTGCACATGGAGTTATTAACACTTGTGCTTTTAACTGGTTAATTTCACTTATCATAGTGTTTTCAATTTTTTTTCTTTTTTTGGTCTTTTCGAGACAGGGTCTCCTTGTAGCCCCAGCTGTCCTGGAACTCGCTCTGTAGACCAGGCTGGCCTTGAACTCACAAAGATCCGCCTGCCTCTGCCTCCCAAGTGCTAGGATTAAAGGCGTGCGCCACCACGCCCGGCCAGTATTTTCAATTTTTTAGCATATGTCATAATTTCCTTCCTTTTTCTTGCTAAATCATATCCCACTTTGTACAATAATATATATTTTTATACACTCATCTATGGGTATTTGGTATATTTCCTCTTTTTTCTTTTTTATATTTTATTTTTAATTTTTTTTAAATTTTTTTCTTTTATTTCATGTGTCTGCATATATTTAAGTATACCCATGTCATGCAATGCCTGAGGGAGGACAGAAGAGGGTGTTAGATCCCCTGGAAATGGAGTTATAGACAGTTGTTAGGTGCCATGTGGGTGCTGGGATTTGAACCCAGGTCCTCTATAAGAACAACCAGTGCTCTTAACCACTGAGCCATCTCTCCAGCCCCAATTTCCTCTTTTTTTTCTATTGGAAATGATAGTCATTAGGATACAAATATCTTTTGGGGGTCCCTGCTTCCAGTTCTGTTGGATGTGTACCTAAAATACAGAGTCACTTGAGGTTTTGTTTTATTTTACTGTCGTTGCGTTTTGTAGCTAAGACAGGGTCTTGTGGAATCCAGTTTAGCATCAAATTCTTCAACCTCTTGCCTCACTCCGACCCCCAACGGTGCTGGGATAATAAGAGAGTGACATCCTACTCAGCCATTTGGGAGTTTTGAATAGACAGGTGACTTGGTTTTATATCATATTACTCCGGCTCCTATAAAGAGAACAGTTTATTAAGAGATAAGGGTGAGTGGAGGTCACATGTAAGATGCTTATATTGAATCCTAAGTTTAGTTTGAAAGATGAGCCAAGAAAATGTGCTGAAAAATAAGCCATTAGAAGTGGAAGGAGATAAGTTAACAAGAACTTAAGATTTTCCCCCCTAATATTAAAGGTATACTTAAGTTGCCATTTAGAAATAAAAGCTTGATTGACAACACAACATCTAAATGGATGCAATTATTCATATGTCCACAGCCTTCTCTACTTGCTAGGAAGATTCGAGTAGAGAATTTGAGACAATCTTCATGGTGATGTGGTTTGTAAAGTTATTCCTGGTGATAAGTGTTCTTAGGAGGAGTCTTTGTGGTGGCTGAGATCCATACCATGTGATAAATAGAATATCCAAACCACGTGATAAATGGAATATAGCCTAAGCAATTACAGCCCAGCACTGTTTGAATGTCCATAAATCTTTATTTGATTTATTTATTTTTGCATAAATATATTAGAATTGACACCTAAATGCTTACTTTCAATGAACACTTTTATACTTAATAGTATCAGGGTCACATTTTAGTATAAAATACTGAAGATATGCTGCACCCTAAGGTTCAGTAGCTCGACTGTTATTTCTCATTTCCCAACATGCACACACATGCTCTGCAATTATTAATCATGGAAAACATAGAGCTCAATGTTTAGAGGAAATAGAGGAAATGCTAACAATTATTGAGCCTTTGCCACGTGCTGCACATTGAGCGTCAGGATCAGCACACATCTTATTTTACCATTCCAAACTGCTCAGACACAGACATGATTGTGCCGTAGATCAAAGGGTCCAGCTCACAGTGGAGAATATTTGGGGGATTACTAATTTAAGTGGGTAATCTGGACACTGATTAGTCATTTAATCTCACCTGCCTTCAGAATATAATGTATAAAACTGTAGTCCGCATGCAGACAGGGAAGAAGAGGTATTTTATCAATACCTGTGCCAGATATTCCGGAGTAACAGAATTGAAGGTTTGGTGGGCATTCAGCTCCAAGAATAGCCCTGCCGAGATCTGTGAGGCTTTCTAAAAGATCTTTTCTTCCTCACACACAGTGTCACTACAGTCCCTCTGGACAGAGCCCTGGGGATGACAGGTGAGCCACTGTGGCAAAGGCAGCAGGAAAGAGATCATCTGCTTCTCTCCCTGAAAAGCCACACAACCTTCACCTCTGGATACAGAACACATAGGTATTGCAGACAGCTGGCCTTTCTTGCCTGTTGTATAGAGGTTGTTGGCTCACAGCTAACACTGGCCTACTGCTTGTGAACCTACCTGCACTCGATGAATTAATACCATGTAGTGCCTACTGTGTGTGATGATAGTGATGAGCTGGGTGTGGTGTCACATGCCTTTAATTCCAGCACTCTGGAGGCAGAGCCAGGCAGATCTGTATAAGATCAAAACCAGCCTGGTTTACATAAGGAGTTCCAGGTCAGCTGTAGCTACAGGGAAACAATGTCCCAAGAACAAACGGTATGTGACAAATTACACATATAATATCTCTTAAGTGGCACATCTATAAGACCCATGAAAACTCAAGGAGACAAAAACACAGCACAGAACTCTGGAAATTGGAAGCAGACTCCAATCTTAGTAAAAAAAAAATTATTGGCAGTGTATTACTGCTTGGTGAGGAAGAGCTGGTCTTTTTTTTTTTTTTTTTTTTTTTTTTTTTTTGGTATTTTTGAGACAGAGTCTCTGAGCTGATCTTCTTAAGGCAGGGGACTCTGGATTGGCTAACTAGATCCCAGCTGATGAACTTGCACTAAAGGATCCCTGAGGACACTAGCTTGAGACAATGGGGCTTGACATAGAATGTATGAATTCCAGTGAGGGGGTTGTGGGAGGAGGCCAAAGAGGGAAAGGGGTCTAGAGATGACTGGGCTGTTCTGTGGGAAATACACAAAAGTAATTAAAAAAGAAAACAAGCAAACAAAGAAATAAATGATAGTGGTAGGGCCAAATGGAGGAACCGTGATTGACGCTCAGTGGGCTATAGCTGTGACTGCATGAAACTAAACAAGATCGTTCAGCATTCAGCTGGCCTTTGGCTGGCCAAGGGAAAACAGGCATATTCCAAATAGCCAACAGAATCAACAGTTAGGCTTCGGGCCTCAGCCCTGGCCTCCTTTCTCACGAGCCCCTTCTCCTTGGTGTCACTCATTTATCCTAACTCATTCTGCATCCTTTACAAGTGGCTTCAGCTTTAGTGTCTCCACAGGACACTAAGATGACTCAAAAGTATCTTAATTTCCAGATGAGCTCTTGAATACAGAATACATTCTGTTGACCTTGTCTTCAACTGTTGATTAGTTTCTCTCTTTTTGGGTCATTCTCATGTTTTGGTTTTAAATGCCCCCAAATTCTGCTCCTTCTTTTAATATTTTCTCAAACTTGTCTTAGTTTACCCTAGTCTACAGTCTCTTTTTATTCACTCACTTCCGGAGTAAATGTTGACTGAAATTTGGTTCTTGGAATTCTTCTTGGTTGGCATTATTCATCACTAAGCTTAACACCAATTTCACCCTGAACTTGATTCTTGCATTCCATGCAGAATATTCAGTCTTTTTAGTAGTTGATATATTCAGGAAACTTCGTTGCTTGACAACTGTACCTCTCATCATTCATCAAAGAAGCTTCTTTTTGCAACAGATGGAGACCTCTACAAAGTTCCATAATAGTCAATTGTAGACCATAAGTGACTGTGAGGTGCCTAGCCCTAAGTGACACTTTACAATGCAACCTATATACCTACGGCTCAGGGAACATTGTGGAAGAAGGGGGAAAAAGAACGGAAGAGCCAGAGGGACAAGACGCCTGGTGCTCATTAATGCATTCTAGACACGACAGGGAAGCTGCACCCATGAAATCTCCACAGTGTGGTGGTCTAACAAGATCTATATAATGGAAAAACCAGTTGACATGCCAAGGAAGGTGGGGAAAAATCTCACAGGGTCCCACTTCAAGATGAATCTGGGTGTGATGACCTCACTTCACCTAACCATCACAAGCAAAATACAAACTCTCCAGTCAGACCATCTGCTGGCCCCCCAAGTGCTAACAGAATCTTGCTGACCCCAACACAGAGAGAGGGTTTCCACCCAACAGGAATAAATATTGGATACTGAGCACAAAGCCACTTTTCAGTAAGGGATGTTTATCATAATATCTCAAAACAAACTAAAAGGAATTTATAGCTGGAGTCTATCATTTCTATAGAAAACTTCTGCCTGAAACATGCTTCTTGCACTCAGAATATATAATCTTACTTCAGGGCCAGTCTTTATTTCATTAGTTGTTTGACGCTATTCAATAATCATATTTGTCTGATGGCTAGCTTTTAAAAATAAATAAATAAATTATTTATTTATTTATTATGTGTATGAATATTTTGCCTGTATGTATGTAAGTGCACCTGTGCTGTGCAATGTCTGTGGTGGTCAGAATAGGGTGTTGGATCTCCTGAGACTAGAATTAAGGATGGTTGTTAGCTACCATGTGAGTGCTAGGAACTGAACCCAGGTCCTCTGGAAGAGCAGCTAGTGATTTTAACCTCTGAGCCATCTCTCCATACCCAACTTTACATTTTTTAATTATTTATTTTTGTTTTATGTATATGAGTGTTATGCCTGCATGTATGTGTGTGTGCCTTATGTGTGTAGGAGGTCAGAAGAGGGTGTCGGATCTCCTGGACCTGGGTTTACCAATGGTTGGTTGTAAGTCACCATGTTGGTACTAAACACTGACCTTGGGTTGTCTGCCAGAGCAGCCAGTACTCTTAACTGCTGAGTCATCTGTCTAACACCATGGTTAACATTTTTATCATTTTTCTTTTGTCCCAGGACATAAATTTGTTAGGTATGATTAATGAATGGTTGATCTGAAGTCCAAAGTTACTACAAAGCAAATATCAAGGTCAAGCAAGCTCAAGCTCAAGCAAAATAATCTTGATTTAAATCCTCACTCTTATGTGTGATTTTCAGGATGGTTTCCCATTGTAAATTTCAATAAGGTTCAGTTTTCAAGTAGAGCCTCATCCTAGCCAGTGAATGCAAATGACAGGGGTAGGATCTGATGATTAAGAGTCTACCTTCTTTTTTTTTTTTTTTTTTGTCTTTTCGAGACAGGGTCTTCCTATAGCCTCAGCTGTCCTGGAACTCACTCTGTAGACCAGGCTGGCCTTGAACTCACAAAGATCACCTGCCTCTGCCTCTGCCTCCCAAGTGCTAGGATTAAAGGCGTGCGCCACCACGCCCGGCCAAGAAAAAAAAAAAGAGTCTACCTTCTATCAGAAAGGGAGTGTTTACAGCCAGTGCTTTCTCTGGCTTTTATTCTTTCATTGTGAGGCAGATCACAGGACCCTAAACACTTATATTAATCACCCTCCTTTTAACTGTATATTTAACTGTATATTTAATTCAAATGTTTGAGCAGTTTCATAGGTTGACGAAAGAAACACCCATAAATTAGTCTTGCTTTGTACATACGCAGGTCTGCAGGTGAGGAGGGGAAGGTCGGTCACGGCGTATTTTCCTTTGCTTTTAATTGTGAAACTCAGCACGTCCCTTGCATTCACAAAACAATAAAGGAGACAATGTGATGTTATTTAAACATCTATAAATATCTATGGAGGATAATGAACGCCTTCGCTACCTCTTAGCCCATGTGTTATGTGAATTTTTGGTGTGTAGCAGTTGTCACAGATGCGCTTTATGGCTTTTCAGTGCGGATCTGATTACATCCTCAATTCCTTGTTCAGTTATGTACCTGAAAATGCCAGCCACTAGCTTCATTTAAAATCAGGACCTGCTGCTAGCACCTTGGCATCCCTAAGCCCTGGACACTGCTGGGCTTTTTCCATAACAATCTATCACTTTCTAAGCTAGTACATGACTTAATTTTATGTTTTATATATTCTTTGATTTTTTTTTTCTTCTCTTCCTATTACAAAGTAAGCTCTGTAAGGGGAGAGGTTATTTTCTGTTTGATTCTCTGATATCCTAAGAGCCTCAAGCAGAATGTGGGATATCTTAAGGATGTGAATGTTACCTACTAAACGAATAAGCAAGTGACCTGCAGATAAGTCCAGGGCTACTGTAACAATGAAGACCCTGAGACATGAGTGCAGGTCTGTGTGGTGCTCAGTTGCTACTCTGTGGCCCCCTCTCCCCTGTAAAATCCCTGCTTTTTAAAGGCTCTAAAATTTGATCACAGCAAGACTTCAATGGCTCCTCACAGCTTCACACACTCCAATTTCCTAGAATAATTGCATCTTAAGGAACACAGTCTCTAGCTAAAGGAACATGGGTTTAATAGCAAAACCTGCACCCCAATTTTGTCTTTGCACATGGCTTATACATCCTAGCAGGAGGCAACTTTGGATTAATGAAAACTAGACTCAGGCCCTCTGGTGATCACATAGGATGCTTAATTTATGCTTCTGTTGTGACTAGATATCTACCTAGATGAGGTTGTGTCTTCTTCCTCAGGGCTTTCCTGAAAAACCATGCTATATATGTGGAAAATAAAACAAATATGTCATTGTCGAATTGTAAGGGGCTCTGAGTTTTGATAAGTGGCATGACTCTGGAAGATCTGGACTCTGCTTCATTTGTCATTTTGCTTTTACTGTTTTTTCTTCTGGAAAATTTCATGAGTCATCATCATCATCATCATCATCATCATTGCATTGAATTGTTTTTAAATTCCTGCTCAAATACAGTAAAACTATACCAATCTGTAAGTCATAACTGGAAACCATAGTACCCAGGAGGTGATTCTGTAAATGGGCATTAGCTGTTTGGGCTCAACTCATTAACAGAGTCTTTTTGAAGATAGTCTTTGTTGTTTTTGCCAACTTTTCCTCTCTTGCAGGCCTGGGCCCAGGTGGAGACCCTCTGGCACAGCCCGAATCTCTGTAGCCACTTAGACTTGAGTGTTGAAAGGAGAGGCAGCCCAGCCCAGGAGGGAGGAAGGATGTGGGCAGGCCTGGCAGAGCAGGAGCCCAGGGCCTGAGGGTAACTGGTATGCCTGCCCTATTGTTTTCCAGATAATTCCATTATTGCATTTTAGAAAGCCTTATTCACTTGAGACATCTTTATGCTACCTTTATACTTGATTGATTATTTGGCTTAGCATAAAACTAAATTAAAGCTCCTTTTCAACATACCATGATTTAGTCCTTGGTTGTACTACAATATTTGGTAATAATCTTCAGAAGATGCTTTTTTTTTTTTTTGAGACAGGGGTCTCCTAAATCTCTCGCGTTCCTGGAACTCACTCTGTAAACCAGGCTGGCCTTAAACTCACAGAGGTCTGCCTGCCTTTGCCTCCCAAGTGCTATTGTTAAAGATGTGTGCCACCATGCCCAGTGATATTTTTCTTTATGATTAATGCTCTGAATTTTCTAATTGATAGTTTTTTTTTCTTTATTAGACTGAAAGATGTCATGTTTGAAGGTTCCTTCTTGGCAAGCCCAAACCACCATCAGTTCTGCCCTTGTGTTCCACACTGGGGTTTTCCCTTCCCATGGTCACCAAATGAGGTCCAGTAAGCACCACCTCCTGTCTTGATCTTCCTGTACTGGTCTCTGTGATACAGCCTGGGTAGTCCAACAATGGCAGTCTATACTCTGAAGAAGTGGAAGCCCCAGTAGGAGTTCAGTCCACAGGTTGGATGTCTCAGTAGTCCCCATCTGGCACTAATTGCTAGGTCCTAGTGTGAAATTTTCTTCAGAATAATCTGAAAGTTTTCTAGTCCAAAGTTCCAAAGTCTGCCACGTTCCTCCAAAAAAACATGGTCAGATTCTTTACAGCAACAGTCTACTTTCTGTCACCAACTTCTGTACTAGTTTTGTTGTTGTTGTTGTTATTGTTGTTGTTGTTGCTGTGATAAATACCATGACCAAAAGCAACTGATGGAAGGAAGAGTTTACTTTGGCCTACAGTTCCAGAGGGAGATTCCTTAGAGTGGGGAACCATGGCAACAGGTGGCAGCTGAAGCAGGAAGATGAGATCACATTTTCAACCACAAAGCCAAAACAAAGGGTGAAATGGAACGAGAAGTTAGGCAAGGCTATGATATCTCAAGTCCCCAGAAACACCCTTCCTCCAGCAAGTCCCACCTCCTAAATTCCCATGACCTTCTCAAAGAGTGCCACCAACTGGGGAACAAATATTCAAATACTTAAGCCTATAGGGACATTTCTTAGTTCTTTTAAACCTTAATTCTTCACTTAAGAAAATTTGTGTTTTTTTCTTGCAATCATTTAGTATAATTTATATTTTTGGTTGTTTTTAAAAATAAGTTCTTATTATGTATCCCAGGCTAGCCTCCAGTTTGCTTTTCAATTCAGCTAGCCTTGAGCTCCTGATCCCTCTGCCTCTACCACCCATGTGCTGGGATGTCAAATTTGCACCATTTTGCATAATTCTAAGTGAAATTCAGGTTAATGTGCTGTTTTAGTGTCACCTCAGTTGATGTGATAAAACACCTTGACAACAAGCAACTTGGGGGAATTAAGTTTTCTTTTAGCTTAGAATTCCAGGTTATAGTTCATCACCATAGGTGACTCACAGTGGCAGGAGCTGGAAGGAGCCAGTCCAGTCACATCTACAGTCGAGAGCAGACAGAAACAAATGCACATGTGCTTAATGTTCAGCTTGCTCTCTCTACTTTTACAGTCCAGGAGCCAAACCCAGAGAAATGTGCCATCCATAGCGGGCTGTGTATTCCCATGTCTATTAATGCCATCAAGACAATCTCTCACAGACAGGCTCATCCATAGTGGGCTGCATATTCCCATGTCTATTAATGCTGTCAAGACAATCTTCCACAGACAGGCTCATCCAGTCCATACCTTAGTGAGACTCTTCCCAGGCAACTATAGGTTGCATCAAACTGACAATTGAAATTAACTACCACAGGAGCCTAGGCAGAAACTTGTTGAAGAGTCTCTGTTTGCATGCAACAGGGGTTTTTCTTTATAGTCATTCCATCTTCCAGAGATGTGTTTCTTGCTCCAGAGGGTGTATAGGCTAAGATTCAGGGTGTACAGGCTAGCATACAGGGTTTACAGGCTAGGATACAGGGTATGTAGGCTAGCATACAGGGTGTACAGGCTAGGACAGGGTGTGTAGGCTAGAATACAGGGTGTACAGGCTAGCATACAGGGTGTGTAGGCTAGCATACTGGGAGTGTAGGCTAGCATACAGGGTATACAGGCTAGCATACAGGGTGTGTAGGCTAGCATACAGGGTGTACAGGCTAGGATACAGGGTGTGTAGGCTAGCATACAGGGTGTACAGGCTAGCATACAGGGTGTACAGGCTAGCATACAGGGTGTACAGGCTAGGATACAGGGTGTACAGGCTAGCATACAGGGTGTATAGGGTAGCATACAGGGTGTACAGGCTATCATACAGGGTGTACAGGCTAGCATACAGGGTGTATAGGCTAGGATACAGGGTGTGTAGGGTAGCATACAGGGTGTAGAGGCTAGCATACAGGGTGTGTAGGGTAGCATACAGGGTGTATAGGTTAGGATATAGGGTGTACAGGCTAGCATACAGGGTGTGTAGGCTAGCATACAGGGTGTATAGGCTAGCATACAGGGTGTGTAGGCTAGCAAACAGGGTGCGTAGGCTAGCATACAGGGTGTACAGGCTAGCATACAGGGTCTACAGGCTAGCATACAGGGTATATAGACTAGCATACAGGGTGTACAGGCTAGGATACAGGGTGTGTAGGCTAGCATACAGGGTGTACAGGCTAGCATACAGGGTCTACAGGCTAGCATACAGGGTGTATAGGCTAGCATACAGGGTGTACAGGCTAGGATACAGGGTGTGTAGGCTAGCATACAGGGTGTACAGGCTAGCATACAGGGTGTACAGGCTAGCATACAGGGTGTACAGGCTAGCATACAGGGTATATAGGCTAGCATACAGGGTGTGTAGGATAGCATACAGGGTGTACAGGCTAGCATACAGGGTGTACAGACTAGCATACAGGGTGTGTAGGCTAGGATAGTCAGCCTGGGATAGGGAAGAGCTGAAGGAGTCTAGTTATCCAGACTGCAGGCTTTCCTTTACTACCTCTCTGTCCTCTTTTCCCCTTTGTAGCCACATCTAGATTCCTTGGATTTCCACCTTACCTTAATGTTTTAGAGGAAAACTCTCTGGCCTCTAGTGAGGGGATGCAGTGATAAAGGAAGATGGCATCACGAAATGTGGAGGTACATGGATGGAACCGGAAGCTACTACACTAAGTGAAGTAACAGTCTCTGTGGTTCCAGCTCTATGAAGTGCTATGATGTCCAGAGAGCTGCTGGCTTTCTAGTGGTCACGCAAGGTTGATGACCCCATGACTAGATCTGTGTCTTCAAAGCTGCTGGGCTCCCAACATACACCCATGAAGCTGATGGCTTTGTGGGCAAACCCGTGGTTGAGGAGATGATAACTCCCAGCAGCACCCGGCCAGGAAACTGCTAGTTTCCATGGCCCCCAAGTGTGTAAAACTCCAGGCTGTTAGATTTTGCAATCACCAATCGTGGGAACCAGCTTCACATCTGCACAGAGCAGAAAGCTAGCCACCTCAGCAGCAGGGCTGTCCCGGAAAGGGACATGCAGAAGAAGAGGCCAGTTCATGGCGCCAAGGGCGCCAGCCCGCACATGTGCAATGCAGCTGAACCCAAGACTGCTGTCCCACAAGTCTCAGAAAAACAAATGACGCATGATGTCCCTCATTTGTTGATCCTAGCACCACATCCCTATATCTAACTCAGGGTGGGTAATTTGTTAGTAAAAATAATACCACATTGACTGGTATTACTATAGATATAGCTCAAAGTATATGTTTCTAGTTTCCTCAGTCTGAAGTTTTATGAGAAAGGATAAAGGTCTTTTTTAAAAGTACATCAAAACATACACCAATTTAGGCATGTAAAGTTAAATTTCTTCTTACCTCCATGCAAGCTTATTGTTAAACTGTGAGTCCTTAAATGTATTTTGGAATTAAGGTATAGTTTTTTTTTTCCAGACTTCATAAACCTGGTACATCTGTGAAGTGCATAGATGTATATTTTGGAATAATATAAAATTAAGTGGAACAACAACAAAAAAGACTCGTTCAAAGATCAGACCAAAGTAGTAAACTTCTGCATTGATAGAGTTTTTAAAAAGACTGAGAAAAAAAGATGCAAAACAGGACTTAACATGTATGGCAGAATGCATGAGTTCTGGTTTGGGAGGGAGACAGGGATGGAGGAAGGAGTCAAAATTCAATGACATGTACAAAAGCTCAGCAAAAAAATTAAGAGGAAAAAGAAAACAACTCAATTAACATGGGTATGGATCTGAACAGGGCTCTCAAAGTAAGAAATAAAAATGGCTAAGAAATATCTTTAAAGGTTTTCGAAAACCTTAGTAATTACAAAATACAAATTAAAACTCCTTTACGATTTCATCTTACCACAGTCAGAATGGCTAAGATCAACAGAACAAATGTCACCAGATGCTGGTGATGATGTGGGGATAGGAAACCCTCATCCATGGCTGACAGGATTGCAAACTAGTGCAACCACTGTGGAAATCTGTGGAGAACTCTTTTTTTTTCCCTAATTTTTATTGAGCTTTTGTACATTTCACACAACATTTCTTAATCAAATTTAGACCTGTTCCCCCATCCATGCCCCCCCCACCAGAATTCATCCATTCTGCCATATATGTTAAGTCCCATCTTGTATCTTTTTCTGTCTTTTTTAACTTTTTGATACAGAAGTTTACAGTTTTGGTCAGTTCTTTGAACAAGTCTTTTTTTGTCATTGTTGTTCCCTTTAATTTTGTATTACTCTAAAATATGAATCTATACCTTCCGCCCATATACATTAATTACCGTGTCTGAAAGTAAGTGGTAAGTTAATCCTAGTGCTCATTAAGATTTTCACATCATAACATCACAGTTGCTTTCAGATAGAAAGAAATATAACAATAACATTGCTCAGCTTTTCTTTGAATTGGGGGATTTGGTGCTAGCATCCACAAATGAGGGATACCATTCCCGGTTTGTTTTGGGACTGTGTTACTTCACTTAGCATAATGGCTTCGAGTTCAATCCATTTGCCTGCAAAGCTCATGATGTCATCTTTCTTTACTGCTGCATAGTATAGACGTACCACATTTTTGTGATCCACTCATCAGTTGAGGGGCATTTGGATTGCTTCCAACTCTTCACTGTTGTGAAAAGAGCTGCAGTAAACATAGATGTGCATGTATCTTTGCGGTAGGATGACTCCTGTGGGTATATACCCAGGAGTGGTATGGCTGGGTCAGGTGGTAGGCTCATTTTGAGTCTTTAAGCGGTGGTCTCCACACTGCTTTCCACAGTGGTTGTATGAGTTTATATTCCCACCAGTAGTGGATGAATGTTCCCCTTTCCCCACAATCTCTCGAACATTTGGTGTCTTTTGTGTTCTTGATCTTAGCCAGTCTTATGGGAGTGAGATGATATCTTAGAGTGGTTTTAATTTGCATTTCCTCAATTATTAACGATGTTGAACACTTCTTAAGATGTTTCTCAGCCATCTTTACTTCCTCATTGGTGAAGTCTCTGTTCAACTCTTTACTCAATCTTTTGAGTGAGTCATGGCTAGAGAGGTCAGAAAAACCTACTTTTGCACATCCCTAGACTAACATAATTTCTTACTCTATTCTAACAATGTTTCCTTGTATTTAGAGACAGTTCCACAATGGTCAAAGAGAGAACAAGTGTCTATTAGGTGCCTGGCCCTAAGTGACACATCTACAAGGCAATATCTAAACTTAAGGCTCAGGCAAAATGGCTTAACAGGGGGAAGAAAGAACATTCATGTATCTTTCAACTGTGACCAGCGAAGCTTCCTCATGCAACAGACGGTGATGAATCCAGAAAGCCACAACTGGCCAAAGTGCAGAGATTAAGAGACTACAGAGTGTTTACCACCTATGACAGTACACCTATTTCAAATCTCTGCCACCCAAGGCTCAGGGACCATTGTGCAGGAGGGAGCAGAGTGTAAGAGCCAGAGGTGGTTGATGGCCACAGGGAAATGGAGATTTCCAGACAGATGGAAAGTTATTCATATCAACTTACAGCAGTGGTAGCAACACCCTCGAGACCCAGGCAAACTTGGTCCAGACAGAAACCCAGCATAAAAGCTGAGCAGTGAGTAAGAAACTCCAGCCTTACCCAAGTTATCATTGGCAACCAATAACTACTGGGGCAGGTGAGCTGGTTTTCTTTAAGGGTGTGATGCTAGATAGGTTAACCATGCTCCAATGGACAGACATATATGACAGAGTACATGAAATCCAGCAAGGGAACCCATAAGAGCAGTGTAGATAAGGAAGGGGAGGGCTCTAAATATTATCAAAGTATATAATATGAGCCAGCATATTTTGACTCCTTCCTTTCTTATTTAAATCCTTTTCATTTATTTTTCTTATCTTATTGCTGTAGCTAGAACTTCAAGCACCATATGGAATAGGAATGGAGAGAGTTGACCCCCTTGTCTTTTTTCTGACCTTAGTGGGAATATTTTGAGGTTTTTTTCCATTTAGCATGATGCTGCCTATGGTTTGTTAAGCCATGTTCCCTCCCTCTTTCTGGGGTTTTTATCATGAAGGGATGTTGGATTTTATCAATTTAAGTGATCAAGTGATTTCTGTTCTTGAGTCCACTTATGTGGTAGATTATGTTTATTGATTTATGTATGCCGAGCCCATCTCTGCATTCTTTTAATTTGATCACAGTAAATGATCTTTTGGATGTGTTCTTGAATACATATCACATGACACTCAGAAACCTAGATGTCACTCACGGTACCTTTTCTCTTCTCTTTATCCAGGTCATCTGCATATTTTTCTACTTTTACCTTAAACATCCTTTGGTTCTAGGTGTTTCTTTCTGTCTCAATCCTCTCTTCTTACTCTTGGTCCTGGTTTATGGGGATAACTTCCTCACTGGCTTCTGCCTCTGCCCTAGTTCTTTCCTAATCCATTTTCCGTATGTAAGCCAGAGATCATCCAAAAGTGCATACTTGATTCTATCTCTCCTCTTCTTACAACATTTGAGAGTTCTCATTGCCTAAGGATGAACTCAAAACTCCTTCATGTGGCTTAGACATAATTTGGCTTCTATTCCCCTTTCCAGTCTCATCTCTATTTTATTTCTTTAGTGCTCTGAGTTTAGGCCAAACAGGATTTTTTTTTTTTCAGTTCCTTGATTGCACCATTCTAATGCCTGTAGGGATTGGACCCACAGCTCCAGTAAACAGTACTCCCTCAGCCCCAGCTCCCCAGGTGTTAGTCACCTATTAGACATTAGACCTTCTCATGTGTGGTGACTGGCTTTAGGAAGCTTGCGGTTCTTTACAGTAGGCTTCATGGTAGCCCTGAAAAATGATATATCTACATCTTGTGACCCGGAGCCTGTGAGTTTTCCCTCATTTGGAGGAAAAGGTCTTTAAAGACATAATTAAGTTGAAGATTTTGAGATGATCCAGGTAAACCTTAAATCCAATGGCATGTGTTGGGAAGGGTGGGGAGTGAGAGACGGACGTGATCCAAATTCGCTGTATTCACATATGAGATTCTCATAAAATAAGAAAAAAGTGAGAGATACAAAAAAAGAGAAGCCAAAGAAGACTCTAAAAGAGAGGTAGAAATTGGAGTGGTGTGACTCTAAATCAAGGAAGCCTACAACCACTAGAAACACAAAGGAGAAAGAGGCCAGCCTCTCCTCAGAACCTTTGAGGAGTATTGTGTTGTCAGGTCTTTAGTCTTGGGTCTCTGGAACTGTAACATGATACATTTCTGTTGTTTAGAAGCCACCAAATTCATGACGACTTATAATGGCAGCACTAGGAATCCAGGATGCCTGGCATTCTGACTGCAGACATGGTCTGCCCTTGCACAGCTGCACAGATCCTTGAGGATCCACTTACAGAATCATCACTCCCTGGGTCTGGGGAGATGGATCAGCTTGTAGAGCGCCTGCTGCACAAGCAGGAGGAGCTGAGACTGGCTCGCCAGCATGCAGTTAAAGCTGAGTGCAAGTGCAGCATTGTGTGCCTGTGACCCCAGTGCTGGGGGAGCAGAAACCCGTGGATCCTGGGTGCTCACTGGTCAGACAGGCTAGCTGAAATGATAAGGTCAGGGTTCAGTGAGAGACCCTATCTCAAAAAAGTAAGGGGAAAATGATAGAGGAAAACACCTGATGTCAAACTCTGGCTTGCATACACATACTTCTGTGCACATCACACACACACACACACACACACAAACACACACACGCACACACATACACACACACACACACACACACACAAACACACAATTGCTTTCTGCTGCTACTTACTGGACTAAGACAACCAGCAATCTGGGAATTCTTAGAATCCTGGGAAGGCAGGGCATTATTCCTGAATGGCTACATCTCCAAATCAAGGCCTGAGGCACGCCATTTACACTTCTGTTTAATGTTAGCAATAATGGTCAGCTGCCTATAAACAGCCTGTCTCCTAAGAAATTTATAATCTCTGTAGCAGTCAGATGAACACATCGGAAGATACTTTAAAAACTCAGAAAATCGGTACCATCTCTCCACTTATCAAAACATTTGTTGACATTTTTTGAAATGCAACACCTCATTTACTTAAAATTGCTAAAAACAGATGATATAATTCTGAATCTAGAAAATTCTGTAATGAGAGAAAATTCAAATATAGTTGTCTTTTTAAAAAAATAGACATGAAAATCAAAATATATGAACAGATGTATATTGTTCTTGACTATTGGCAAAGGAATAATAATGAGCAATATTCCAAGACACATCATTTTCTTACTATCACAACTTAGTATTTTCTTGTATGTCCACCTTTTTTCACTTTAAGAAACTGTTCCTTCCTAAAGTCCTGTTGAGCAGCGAGGTCCATAATCCCACCTCTTCTTCCATGAGAGGGGCTGGTAAGGCATATCTTATGCCTGGATGCACTGACTTATTCAGTGATGAGGATATGTATGAAGTGAGACCAATCAGATTTATTTCAGGGACTGGGGTGGATACAATGAGAGAGAAGTGGTTGTATTAGCTTCTTTTTCTTTTGAAACTGTTGTTCTAAAGATGAATGAATCTAAGCTCTGGCCGTCTTGGCAAGTAGACAGTGAAAGTTGGCCCGAGGAGGAAACCAACAAGGGGAGAAACAAAACCAAGAGCTAGGAAGGGGCACAGTGTCTTACAGTAAAGCTCCTGTGAGGTGCACACAGCTCCATCCACACTTGGATCCCCCTGACTACCCTGAAAACCTCAAACCTCAAGGTGAGGTAACAGTGAGGCAAGTGATACCACAGATGGGTAGATGCTCTTTTTTTTAACCTTTTTAAAAATTAATTTATGGGCTGGAGAGATGGCCTAGCGGTTAAGAGCGCCGACCGCTCTTGCAGAGGACCCGGGTTCGATCCCCAGCACCCACATGGCGGCCGAGAGCCGTCTGAAACTCCAATTCCAGGAGAACTCCAGTTCCAGGGGAATCCGAGACCCTCTTCTGACCTCCGCGGCGTTGCACGTCACGGGTGCACAGACTTGCATGCAGACAATACATTCATACACATACGGAAATAAAAAAAATTAATTTATTATTTTTCTATGTGTATGAATGTACTGTCTGCATGTAGGTTAGTGCACCCGTGCCCTGCAATGCCATGGAGGTCAGAAGAGGGCGTTGGATTCCCCTGGAACTGGAGTTAAAGATGGTTCTTAGGTGCCATGTGGGTGCTGGGAATCGAACCCGGGTCCTCTGCAAGAGAGGTTGGTGCTCTTAACTGCTGAGCCATCTCTCCAGCCCCAGTAGATGCTCTTAAAACATGATATTTCTTCCTTTGTGGTAGAAGGTTGTCAGTGGGTAGTGATTTCTTATGAGATATTGCATTTCCCAGCCCCTGGACTCTATATAGGACATGGGGACATTGGAAACTGGGGGGGGGGTGAAGTGTGTCACTTCAGAATTGAGCAGCTGAGAATGTTCTCCTGCTATCTTTGTTTCCTTTGATATTTTAATCACCCCATAACATTATACATATGTATGCGATACTGTGTGATACCTTAATACTTTCACATTTGTACAATATTTAAATTACCATAAATATATGCCATTTCTCTGTGGTAAAACACTTAAAATTCCTTGCAGCTTTCTGAACTATTCAGTACATAGTTATTATCTACAGCTACCCTAGTGTGCAGATGTGCAGCAGAAAGCCGGTACTGGTAGTGCACGCCTCTAATTGCAGCACTGGTGAGCAGGGGCAAAGAGCAGTGAGCTTGAGACCAGTTAGGGTATCTGTGAGAGCTCATCTGAAAACAAAAAGTATACCAGATTGTCTTCTAACTGTAACTTTGTGCATCAAACAACTTTTCTTCTCATCCAGGTCTCTTTTATTGCTGTAAATAGAGAATGCCAATGGTTTTAAAGTCAATTTCAGTTATGATCAATAGAAAAGGGAGTCAATTCCTGAAACTAGTCTTGAACGCATAGCATTTAAAGATTAAACTATTAAGAAAGAGGCTTTAAAATATCTCAGTGATGGCATTTTGAAGTTAAAAGAGATGATTAAAATGACTGATCATTGCATGAACCTGTTCTCTGGACACCAAGCAGCTGCTGGACTTTGAAGGTCAGGAACCTCTTCCTCACAGACCATACATGTGATCTTGGCCACTTGACATCTCAAGGTCTTGCTTGCAACACTAACAAGATCTCCAACCCTCCTTCCAACACTCCAACCCTGACTTCATCTTCACTGAAACCCTTGCGATGTTAAGACTCTTGGTCTGTGAGTCATTAGTGGCAGACTCTGTGCAACAGTAACGAGCAGAATAGATGAGTTTCTGGAACTTGGAAACTGTTTAGTGCGGGGCTGTTTGAAAAACGTAATTGTGGTCCACTGACCATGAAGGACCCTCCATTTGCACTTGAGCGTCCCATTCTTTTTCTTTCAAATGTGCACATTCGAAACTTAAGCTAAAATGAAACTTGGAAAATGTCCTGTATCCAAGAAGCTGTGAGAAGAGCCAAAGCTAAAATTATGAACCAAACAGTCACAGAAGTGAAAACGCTGCAGATTCTTAAAATTTTTCTTTAGAAAGCTGTGATTTTCATACAATATAATTTGATGGTATTTAGATTCCCTTTCCATCTGCACCTTCTCTTACTGCCCCCGCTCAACTTAATGTACTCTATTCTATTATATATATTATAATATAGAGAGAAATATATATATAAAATAAGGTCTATACAGTCTAATTTGTGCCCTCCAATGCCCTTCTGCATGACTTCATCCCCTGGAGCCTAGTTAACTTACCAAAAGTCCCATTCTTGAGAGACACCATCTTTCTCCTCCCAGCAGCCCTTGGTTGCCCAAAGTTCCTTAGGCTGGTTTGTGATTTCTCATCCACTTTCCCATGTCTATGCTGTGATTTTTGTCTGGTTTGAGGTCGCATGGGATTTGTGCATGCTGCCACTACTGCTGTGAGTTCATATGAGTAGCTAACCAGCTGACTGGAAAACATTTTTTCCTTGTGGTCACCCAGCACATCTGGCTCTTACAATCTTTCCCAGCCCCTCTTCCCCCAGTGATTCCCAAGCCTTTGGGAGCAGAAGTCTGATATAGGAATCCTATTCAGGAGTAAACACTGTGCAGCCTCCTGTTCTCTACATATTGGTCAGTTGTGGGTTTCTGTGTTAATTACCATCTTCTGCATGAGGAAACCTCTGGTGAGCATTGAGATACATTAATTTATGAGTCTAGCAATAAGTCACCAGGAGTCAGTTTAATAAGCTAACTAATAAAAACTAGCATTAGTCTCTCTCCTATGTTCTATGCCCTATGCCCTGTCTACCCTTAGAGTCCTAAGCCTGATACCAATGTCAGGTATAGAATAGATCCTCTGAAGTGAACCTTAAGCCCAATTAAAAAGTGGTTGATTCCTCCCATACTATTCGTGCACTATTGCACTGGTGGGCATATCCTGCCAGGCCATTTGTTATTGTAGTTCACAAGATTCACAGTGGGGTAAGGTTGATGCTGATTTCTTTTCTTCTAGTAGCATGAATGACACCTTCCAGCACTGAACACTAGCCAGAAGAGTTGAAGCTCTGAAGTCAGCTCCAGCTTGATTTCTCCTTGTTTGTTCTATGGCTTATGTATGTAGTGTCTTCATCAATAGGGTCCTATCTATCTGGTTCTGGTGGGTAACCAAGGACAGGGACAATGGCCAGTATTGTTTCACAGTCCATGGACCACAACTACAGCTCAACAGCTTTTAGAGAGGGAGACTATTCCTGGAATTGGGGTTTTGTTTCACCAGCCTATGGTGTCTAGCAGGAACAAAAATCCCCCTGTTATAAGGAAACTGTTTTTGATCTCCTTTTATAATGTATGTGTATCTTTAAGAAGTTTCTATAGTTGTAAGTTTCCATATGGCTTTTTCTAAAGGCCTTAGTGCTGCTCCCCTTGCTCCCTCCTCTGCCCTCCCCTCCCATTCCCACTCCACTAATCCTTCCTACTCTAATGCTCTTCTTTCCCCCTTTATATCACTGCATTCTACCTGCCCTTCCAGGAACTCCATGTCCATTTATTAGTTTCCTGATTTTCTGAAATTTAAAACTGAAATATGCACATCTAAGGTTTCAAAGCTAACATCCAGCTATGAGAGAGAACATGCGATTTTTGTCTTTCTGGGTCTGAGTTACGTCACTGGGGATGCCTGGAAACTTTTCAGTGCAGGGCTGTTTGGAAAACGTAGTTGCAGAGCGTTGTTCCCAAAGCTTCCTTCGTTTGCCCTTCTTTTATTTCCAAATTTGTGCAGATTAGAAATTTAGGCTGGAAATATAAAACGGAACTTGGAAGCTGTAACTGCATCCAAGAGGCTGGAGAACAACTGAAGCTAAAATTATGAACTAAATAGTCACAGAAATGAATACATTGTGGATTTTTAAAAAATAAACTATTTTGATTTTGATATTAAGGTCAGAGTTTATATAAGATTAGAGGTGGGGCTCATGCCCTACTATAGATCCACAGGCTATTTGATGAATTTGATTTATTTATTTTATTTATCTATTTTGCAATTACTAGTGGTTGAACTTAGGGACTGGTACACACTAGGCAATCACTCCATTATTAAACCATATCCCAAACTATCTTTTAACTTTAAAAAAAATTGGGGCTGGAGAGATGGCCTAGTGGTTAAGAGCGCCGACTGCTCTTGCAGAAGACCCGGGTTCAATTCCCAGCACCCACATGGCGGCTGAGAACCGTCTTTAACTCCAGTTCCAGGGGAATCCGACACCCTCTTCTGACCTCCAAGGCTTTGCATGACACAGGTGCACAGACCTACATGCAGACAGTACATTCATACACATAAAAAATAAATAAAATTTAAAAAACTGTCTTGAGATAAGGCCTTAATAAGTTCCTTGGGCTGTCTATAAATATGCAATTTCCTGACTTAACTTCTTGAGTTAAACTGAGGATTTCAGGTCCATATCACCAGGCCCAGCTAGGTAAGCTTTATTATATAGCCAATTACTCATGTTCTACAGCCAGAGAAATTTTCTTTCATGAAAACTCTCCACATGATCACCTGTCCAAAAAGATCTCCAGAGGTTACAAATGCTGTGTGTCCTTTCTCCTTTGAGTCAAGTGTTGGTGAGAGTGTTAGTCTGAAAAGACGACAGCATTGGCACACTACTGTTCTGTTCTGAACTTCTTGGCTCTTTGCCCGAGTGTTCATCCATTTTTATCTGTCCAACCTTTGCAAAACATCCCTGAGCAATTTGGATTGGCACTGCTAGATAATAGAGTAGAGAGGAAGAGGTGTCCATCAGAAGGAAATGGGAATAAGAAAGGAGTGAAAGGAAATTTTCCGGCAGGAGTGGAGAGGAAAGATTAATCCAATGGCTACTGCCGCTAATATTCCTTGGGGCAGGGGAGTGTAAACAATGTCCAAACCTTAAAGGTAGAGTACCACCAAAATATACTATGGGAAACCAACGGGTGTATTTGATTGGGCTTAATTTACAGAGCAATGGGTGAGGGTTTACTTATGGGAGTGTGGGTGCTTCCCAGCCAAGGCTATACCAGAAAGTCCTCAGCCAAGCAGGGGTGATGGCACCCCCATAGCCACATAAAATGCCCCACATGCAAGTAGGGTCAGACTGCTCATCAGGACTGGGAAGTGTGGTTGAGTTGGGAGGTGTGTCTGGATTCTCAGGTGATACCCGCGACTCTCTCTCCCCTACCTATTCCAGGCATCAGCAGTCAACAAGCCAAGCTGTGACAATCTTGGTCGAAAGGATGCAGTTGAGCTCAGGAAGATGGCGTCTGTTGGAGAACAGTACTATACAACAGCTACTGAGGTGGGATGATTGAACAATATGTTATGTATGTACACAGACACATATACACATATCATAAGGTATTAGACTACCAGCCCGAGAGGGCTTCCTGAATGAAAAATATGGCAAATCATATTTAGGTAATTTATCTGCCTATATATCCATTCGTCCATCAATCCATCCATTCATCTATTAATATAATATGTATTTGTCAAGTTGCCTGTTTTATGTAAAACATCAAGTCAGTAAATAGATCTTATAAAAGAAGAATTACTTTACAGCAACATTTTCCAAGTATTTTGTGATAATTTTCATGAACACTACCACTAATGCACACATTTTGAAGATGAGGAAATGCAAACCACTAAGAGGTCAAATGACTTGCCTACAGCTACAGAATGAGCTACTTAGAGTGTAATGATTAGAAGGCAGAGACTAAATTTCCAGTGTGTTGCCTCTAGCTAGCTAATAACTAAGGTTTAATTTATCTGACACAATTTTAAAAATATTTTCTTCTAAGAGACACAGGATCAGGATTATGCCCAAGTGCAAAGCTTGCAGTGCTAGCTTTTCTCGAATCGCTCCCTGTGGTGTGAAGCCAAATGCAGTTAATGCTAATTACTCATTTGATCATTTTTCAAATCTATTATCATCAAATAATGTCCTTGGTATAGAAAAGAAAAGAAAAGAAAAGAAAAGAAGACATTTTTCCTTGATAAATAGGTTCTTCCAAGTCAGTATAAAAGCACTGACACTAACAACCCAACTTCTTTACTAAACATCAATCCTTTGGGATTATCTTCTTGTCTCTTAGAACAAAGGAGCTCATAATGTCAGAGTCAAGAGCATCATATATCAGAGAAGAGAATTACTGGGATCCAAATTAATGTGAGAATGAATAGAATCATATATCATAAAATGGTAATGTTAACCAGAATCAGTGAAAAGGATGAGAAGTGCCCAGGTCAAGTTAGACTGCACATGGCGCTAGGCCAGCGGACATACCAAGGAAGGGTGGTGAAACGGCCAAATGTTGCAGCCACCACTGATTCTAGTCTCCCGTTGCTCAGTGAATAGACAACTTGAATCATCTGTCCCCTGGTGATAATGATTTTGAAGACAGTGGTCATCTATTCTTATTCAGTAACTTGGGACAGAAGCCAGTCTGTGGTGCTGCTCAAGGAGACAGCACTCCACCTGGTTTCCAGGCCCACTGAGAGGGCCAGCCTGACATCCTGCTTACTGCCACACACAGCTGCAAATTGTTAAGTAGGTGAGGGCCACTCTCTTCATACTCTTCAGTTAGTAGGATTTTTAAAAACTGCCTTTCTCTGCTCATTTTCCTGGTTTTAGAATCTTTGGAAGCAACTCTACAAGTCCTGAAAGTTTCCCTCACAAGATGAGTCCAGCGCAGTGCTGACCAGTGCCTGCTCATGGACACTTGAGGTCCCACTCCATATGTCACGTCGTGGGCAGGCAGACTGCTATTAACAAGAAACCAGATACTTCTTCAAGTCATCACTGGGTTTGAGAACGGCCTTACCATGAAGTCTAAGTTGCTTGTTTTTTATTTTGAAAATATGGACTTCACATTCATTGTAAAAGAGCCACAGACTTGCTTTTATAGAATCTATAACTTCTGATATTTTATCTAGTTATATCCTGACAGTCTCCTTGAACTGGAATCTACTCTTTTAGCATTAAGTATAGGAATAAGCTATTAAGGCGCACACTATATCATGGATCTCTAGGGCTTCCTTAGCTTGCAGAGCTAGACTTTATACCTATAGATTAAGTATTCCAATGTCCCCTTTCTGCGCACCCCTGGCAGCCACATTGTTGCTAAGTTGCTAAGACTATTTTAGGTTCTCCCCCTTTGTGTGTGTGTGTGGGGGACATATGTGTGTGTGTTTGAGACATGGGTCTCCCTATAGCCATAGCTGTCCTGGAACTCTCTATGTAGACCAGGCTGGCCCTGATCTCACAGAGATCTGCCTGCCTCTGGCTCCCTAGTATTGGGCTTAAAGATATACACCACCACTTGTGGCAATATTTTAGATTTTTATTATGTTCACACACAGAATATTACAAAATATTGATGAAGAAATTTTAAAAGTCACAAATTGATGCAGAGATATCTAGTGGTTTTAATATTGTTAAAATCTCCATATAAGCCTGTCATGGTGGTGCACCCCTTTAAGCCCAGCACTAGGGCAGCAGATGCAGAAGAACCTCTGTAAGATGGAGGCCAACCTGGTCTATACAAAGAGTAACAGGCCAGCTGGAGCTACAGGTGCCCTGTCTAAACAGAGAGACAGACAGACAGACAGACAGACAAAAGCCCATACTACCTAAATAATCTCCAGATTTCATGAATTACTATTAAACTCCCAATAATTAAAAATTTTAATCTCAATAATCATAAAAATTTAATAGTATGGTGCTGATATATATATATATATATATATATATATATATATATATATATATATATATATATATATATATATATACCTATATATCAATGGAACAAAATAGAAAGCAGAAAACAGCTTGTCCCTGTGTGCAAAATACATGCTCTTTGATAAAGGTATCAAAATACTCAACAGAGAAAGGATTGTCTCGTCAACAAATGTTATTGGGAAAATTGGATATCTACATGCAAAACAATGACATTGGAATCTTTTTATTACTTTAAATTTTTACTTATTATTCCTGTGTTATGTGTTTGAGTGTATTGCCTGCATCCATGTAAATGCACTCATGCAATGCCTGTGGAAGTCAGATGAAGGCATTGGATCCCATGGAACAGGAGTTACAGACAGTTGTCACCTGCTATGTGAGTGCTGGGAATTGAACCAGGTCTTCTGCAAGAGCAGCCAGTGTTCTTAACTGCTAAGCCATCTCTCCAGCTCTGACATTGGATTCTTAAACCATATGAAAAAATGAGCTCAAGAGCTCAGTGGCTAACAACACATACTGCTCTTACAGAGGACCAGAGCTTGGTTCCCAATATCCATATTGGCAGCTCCAGGGACTATGACGTCCTCACCTGACATGCATAGACACTACATGCAGGTGCACAAACATATACAGACACAAACATGCACATAATTAGAAACAAAATTAAATATTTTTAAAGGTGTGGCCCTATTGACACTGCTTTTAAAAAATCAACTCAAAATGGGTTAAAGACATAAAGAAAATACCGGTAGCTATAAAACTTCCTGGAGAAAATGTCAGAGGAAATCCTCACATCATTGGTCTTGGCAATGATTTGATGGATCTGATAGTCAGTGTCTAGTTACAAAGGCCGAAACAGGCAAATGAGAAAGCATATACTCAGTTAAAAGATTCATCAAGCCTGGCGTAGTGGTGCACGCCTTTAATCCTAGCACTTGGGAGGCAGAGGCAGGCAGATCTTTGTGAGTTCAAGGCCAGCCTGGTCTACAGAGTGAGTTCCAGGACAGCTGGGGCTACAGGGAGACCCTGTCTCAAAAAGACCAAAAAAAAAGATTCATTATATTTGTGTGTGTGTGTGTGTGTGTGTGTGTGTGTGTGTGTGTGAGAGAGAGAGAGAGAGAGAGAGAGAGAGAGAGAGAGAGTACAAACACATGTGTGGAAGTCAGAGGACAACTTGTGGGAGTCCATTCTCCCTCCCTCTCCACTGTGTAAATCGTCATGAGGATCAAACTCAGACTTGGCAGTAAGATCCTTTACCTGCTGAGCTATCTCACAAGCCTGAAAAATATGTTCTCTGCATTTTTCTGAGATGGCCACTCATCTCTTTTATTAGAGTTTGAAAAATAACCTGGGACACCAGTATGTTCCAGCATGCCTATTTATGCAGTTTGGCAAATAAAAATACCAGTCCATTAATTTTTTTGATCATACTGAGATTGACCTCAGAACATTACACATGCTACAGAAATACTCTTCCTGGGAGCTACAGCCCAGCTCCCCAGCTCATTTTTGATATCTGTTTGCACATGATCATTTTTATAAAAATGTAACCAACATAAAACATTCCCATAATAATGTGAATGACAGGCATACATTATACAAATAACAGCAATGGAAATACTGACATTTCCGTAGGAATTCCATCAGAAATTCACATTCAATAGATATATCATCATAAGCACATAGTACTTCTTATGTTCAATACCATTCCATTGGACTTATTTTTGGGAAAAATAGTTGTCAAGGAATGGAAGGGGCAGGCCTTGGTCTTTATCACTAATCCAAACAACAGACAATTTTCTCATGGTCAGCTGAAAATATCTCCATTCTTTTCCCTGGTATAATAAATGTCTGTCTCTATCACACCCACTGTGATGGAGATAACAGATTCGGCTGTGGGAAAATGAGCTAGAATACATCTTTGGAAAAAGAATGCTCAGCAATGTAGCCTTCTGCCAATCAAGGTGCTGTGGGAAGAGGTGTACTATATCAGTTACTTTTTTGTTGCTGTGATAAAGTACCAGGACCAAAGCAATTTATAGATGAAAGTGTTTTATTTCTGCTTATGGATCCACAGGGACAAGAGTCCATCATGGCAAGGAGACATGGCAGCCAGCCAGGTGGCCCCAACAGGAAGCTGCGAGGTCACATTTTCAACCACAAGAAGGAAAAAGAGAGGGAACTTGAAGTAGGGTGAGGCTACAAACCCTCAAAGCTTGTTCCCAGTGACTATTCCAGCAAGGAGCCTCATCCTAAAAGTCCCACAAGCTTCCCAAACAGCACCACTGATGGGAAGCAAGTCTTCAAAAGCTTGAGCCTGTTGGGCACATTCCTCGTTCAAACACCACAGGTACATTTTTGAGAATCACATATTTTTCTATCAACAAGAGGGAACTTCTGAGGGTGGTGGCTCTCACCTGTAAGCCCACTGCTTAAGCTGACTGAGGTAGAGAGACCTCATGTTCAAAGCCAGCTACCATGATATATCAAGACTATCTCAAAACAAAAACAAAAAGAAACAAAAAGAAAACTAATAAATGAAAGATGACCTATTAAGTATCTGCTTTTGTATATAAGCCAATCTTTCACCACAGTTTGAAAAAGGAAATGAAAGAGAAAATTACTTTTAAAGTTTTGGGCCAAAATAAAAATCAGAACTTTTTGAAGTAATCATTTATTTGTGTGTGTCTAAACAAACCAAATCTTCTTTGAAATCTATTCATTCTCCTTTTCATTCTGATTCTGTTTCTGGCAACTTATTTACTGGCGTATTCCACAATATTCTTTCTTCTTAACCCATTAAATGTGGGATCTGGAGAAAGATTTTGCAATAAAGTCAAAACTGGAAAAGAAATCGAAGCTGGTGCTTTATAAGGGGTGACAATTAAGACATGTTAATGTGTAACCAAATAGTTGAAGAATGGACTTTGGAAAGAAGGTTGTTTTTTATATTTTTGGAAGTTCATTTTGTTTCTTTTATATGCTTTCTCAAGAGATTCTTGAAACACCAATCTTGACTGTTGAATTTTTTCAGCTATGTCTCAGCTATTGAAACTAAAAGACAAGAGATTTTCCCACACTCATCTAAAATAGCTGCAGGATTTGTTATCAGATGAGAGAAGATGGCAGGTACCACAAGGCCCAGCATCAGAAGAGATTGTCAGGGTTCAGATGGGGAAAGTGGCCCTTGACGTAAGCAAGATATAAGTAGGCATGGACTGTCTTCCCTGGGTCTTCTTTGAATGTAAGTTATTTTTAAATGGTTTACCATTTGTTCTTTCCTAATTCATTCTCAAATTAGTTAATATTCTGTATTATTGAAGACTTCATCTTTTTTATAATTCATTTTTGAAACAGGGTTTCCCTATAGCCCTAGATGGCCTGGAACTCACTCTGTAGACCAGGCTAGACTTGAACTCACAGACATCTGCCTGCCTCTGCCTCCCAAGTGCTAGGATTAAAGGTGTGCACCACTGTGCCCAGCTATAATTCAAATTTTTAAAATAATTTTGAGAATCTCATACATAAGTACTGTGCTCACTCCATTTCTACCCCTCCCTCTCCTCTTCCCATTGCGTCCACATTGCCCCACCACCACATTCCAATTTCCCGATCTCTTCTTTAAGCACTATTGTTACATATATGACTTTATAATGGTGTTAATATGTACATGTGTTTAGGGCTGACAACTTGGGATTGGATAATCCATTGTGGATGATTGTCCCTGGAGAATACTGGTTCTTCCTTTCTCAGCAGCTACTGGATTGCCTGTAGCTCGTCATCTGGAGGTGGGCCCCTTGTGAATTTTCCCCATCCACATTGGTCGATCAACTGATGTCGTTTCCCAGGTCTTTTTTAGGCAACCACATTGTTGGGACTTCATGGGTACAGCTTCCCTATCTCGTCAGAAACACGCTATCCGGCAGCAGGAGTCCAGATCCTCTGGCTTTTACAATCTTCCTGTTCCTTCTTCTATCATGTTCCCTGAGACATAGATGTAGGGGTAGCATTTTAGATGTATCCGTTGGGGCTGGGTACCCCACAGCTGTTTATTCTCTGCATTTTGACCAGCTGTGGCTCTCTGCGACTGTCTTCCTCTGTTGGAAAAAAAAAAAAAAAAGCTTCTTTAATGAGAGGCGAGAGTGACAGTCACTTGGCTCTCCTCTGGAGTCTGTGACCTCTCCAACCATGGGTATTTGGTTATGTTTACAGTACCATTCGTGCATCCCCTCCTATTGAACAGCCTTAATTCCACCTAGACAGTTGTGTTCATCCCCAAGAAAAAAGTGCCAGTATCGCACCACTAGTGGTATCTTGCCAGGCTGGTTATTGTAGTAGTTCATAGGTTTTATTTATTTTTTTAAAGGGGAGAGCACGAACGCAGTCCCCCACTACCGCAAATTATGCAGTCGAGTTTCCCACATTTGAGGAAATCTCGGGTCAGTACATCCAGAGTGCAATGGATAAGCCTCGCCCTGGGAAAACCACCTTTTGTGATCATGGTGTCTCCCCTGCCAGGTAAGTATAGTTCATGGGTTTTATAGCTTGGTAAGACGATGGATTGTTTTCCTCCCTTGGAAGCTTGTATAGCACCTTCCAATAATATGACAGGTTGTCCTCAGGAAGGAGGCTTCCAGCTTGATTCCTACAAGTCCTGTGTCTAAAATGTGTGTAATGTCTTTAACAATAGGGTCTTTCTTATCTCCAAGTTCTGGGAGGCGATCAAATATATGGCAGTAGTGTATATTATTTTTGGGGTCCCTTGAATTGCCTTACAATTTGCAGAGAGAGTTCCCATTGGAGGCTTCTTAGTGGGCTGAGGTAGAAAGATTAGATAGTACCTTCCTCCCATGGTCTAGTTTTATATGTGCTCCATCTCCATGGCTCTATCAATCCCCAGTACAGTTTCAGAGAATAGGGCTATGGTGTGGTTGTCTGCTTCTCCCTTACTTGTGTGGTCTCTTTCCTTGATACCTGCCAATGTATCTCTCCTTCTACCTATCCACGATTTACCTTCCATCCCCATTTCTGAGAGGTTAGCATCTTCACTTTTTAAGGTATTTGTGATCATATCTCCAATCAGCATACCTTGTGATTTTTCAGTTTTAGATATATTCTATCCACTTTGAATGAAATTGAATGAAAATGTCTCCCATAGGATTCAAGTATTCAGACATTTTGTCCCCAGTTGGCAGTGCTGTTTTGGGAGATGTTAGAAGGCGTGGCCATGCTGGAGGAAGTACATCACTGGGGGCGGGCTTAGAGAGTTTAACAAGCCTTGCTAGTCTCCAGTGGCCCTCTTTCTCAGCTTCCTGTGCTCATAGGAAGATGTGAACCTCAGCTTTCTGCTCCAGCTCCTGCCACCATGCCTCTCTGCCACAATGGACTCTAATTCCCTGGAACTGTCAATCGTAATCTCAAATAAACTCTTCCTTTTATAAGTTCCCTTGGTCATGGTGGTTTTATCACAGCAACAGAAAAGTGACTGTTCTAGTTTCTCTTCAATTGCTGCAACAAAACAGTCTAACCAAAACCAACTTGGGGAGGAAAGGGTTTATTCAGCTCACATCTCTGGGGTTCATCATTTAGGGAGTCCAAACTAGGAACTCAGGGCAGGAACCTGGAGGCAGGAGCTGAAGCACAGGCCATGGAGGAGTGCTTCTTACTGGCTTGCTCCCCTGGCCCATGCCCAGCCCGCCCTCTTATACCATACACAACAACCTGCCCATGGTGGCACCACCCATAGTGGGCTGTGTCATCCCACATTGCTCAACAATCAAGATAATTCTCTACAGATGTGGCCACAGGCCAGTCCAATGGAGCCTATTCCAATTGAGGCTCCCTCAACCCAGGTGTGTCAAGTTGACACTAAAGCTATCCAGCACAGTGACTAATACAAAACATTTATTCTCATTTCTCTATCTTGTCTCTGCCCCCACACATGTTCCACATAAACAAGGTATACATAATTGTTGCTATGTAAATGCCATTCATTTATAACTGAGTCATGTGAGAAATATACCTTTTGTAAGGCTTTATATTCTGCATAGAACTGGAATCACATGAGAATTCCTTGATTTGAGTTTCCTTTGTTTTCTGTACTGTTTTTTGCTACCTACCCCCAAACTCGCCCTGCATCCACTCCTCTCTCTTCTCGAGCTCCTGCCTTCTCAATGTTGGTCATCTGAAACTGAACTTCTAATTTTCTTTTCCTCCTTATTTTTCTCTTTCATTTTTAGCATAAAGATTCTGCATTTTTGGAGAACTTGCAGGGGTTAGTATGTCCAGAATGCAAGGAGTGGGCCTCATCCCATGAAACCCACTTTCATTGTCACAGCTCCCCCTGTCAGCATATTTTTTCAGCTATCTCTCAGTTTTGTAGTCTGCAATCTCTGTTGTTTTTCATTTCCTCTATAATAGTTTTAATATACAGAAGTTCTTTTCACTAAGAATATTCTTTTCAAGATAGAAACATATTTTATTATGTTTCATGGAGCCAGTACTTTTTCTAATTCCTCAGATGACATTGATAATTTTCTTTTCTAACTCCCAGCATGGATTCTATTTCTTCCATGCTGATTTTTGCTGTTTGTGAACATTAGTCTTTTTTTTTCATGTTTGAGACTTTCTTTAGGTGGTTTTTTATCTCAGTCACTGTCTTATACTTAATAAAGAGGTCCTCAAAAGCTGAAAGACAGCTCTGAGTATGACTGGTATTTCTCATCTGTGGGACACCAAGAAGATAATCTGGGAACCCATAATGTCAATAGCCTTGGAGAGCATTTTCTTGGGATGCTCATATTTCAGGTAAAGAAATTTGGCCCCTTATCAGGCATATGCCTGTGTCCCACTGCTTGAGGAATGAGTCATAATGGAGAGCTTCACATTTTGTCATCTTTTTATTTTTGTTTTTTGAGACAGGGTCTCCTTATAGCCCCAGCTGTCCTGGAAACTCACTCTGTAGACCAGGCTGGCCTTGAACTCACAGAGATCCACCTGCCTCTGCCTCCTGAGTGCTAGGCTTAAAGGCATGAGCCACCACATCTGGCTTAAAGACAGTTCTTAGCCACCATACAGGTGCTGGAAATCGAACCCGGGTCCTCTGGAAGAGCAGTTGGCACTCTTAACCTCTGAACCATCTCTCTAGCCCCTACATTTTGCCATCTTTAATGTGTCTAGTTTCTTCCATTTCATGCATGACCTTTTGACCTGGTCCTGTGAATAAACCTCTGAGTTTCAACCAAAGTGAGAAAAAGCCAGGCTCAAGCTTCCCTGAGTTGGAGCTGAGCAGGGGAAGCATCAAGCTTCCCTGAGTTGGAGCTGAGCAGGGGAAACCAAGATGAATGTTCGGCACAGGGGTGATTGACTGAGCAACCTGTTCTTCGCACCATTACCATTCTGGAATTCATAGTCACCTGGCGATGCCAGTGTCTAAACGAGGAGAGTTCTCCACACCTTCTCCCACTGTCAGCATCCATCAGATTTCAATTCCTGCTATATCAATTATCACTCATCCCTTTGTTTTCTGGCTTTTGGAATTTTATAGCCTATTCTTTCTTGTTTGCCTGCCTGTAGATGAAGGCCTTAATAGTTTTTTGTTTTAGTTTTTGTTTGTGTCTTAGTGAGATTTCAAGAAGAATGAATCATTGTTCAAGCTACTATTTTTAGCACCGTGTCCTCTTGTCATCTCTCAAAGCGAAATTGTCAGCAACGAGAGTGAGGTTTGTTGTATACAGCTCTGTAGGGTGTGCAATGTGTAACTCTAAAGGAAATTGTTCTCTGGACAGGAGAGATAGCCTAGCGGTTATATTTTATAAAAATCTCAACAATTCAGGGCTGGAGAGATGACCTAGCGGTTAAGAGCGCCGACTGCTCTTGTAGAGAACCTGGGTTCAATCCCCAGCACCCACATGGTGGCTGAGAACCGTCTTTAACTTCAGTTCCAGGGGAATCTGACACCCTCTTCTGACTGCAGCATTGCACGACATGGGTGCACAAACCTACATGCAGACAGTACATTCATACACATAAAAAATAAATTTGAAAATTTAAAAATTAAAGGAAATTGATCTCAGAACTAGTGCACATTTCTTTATTTTAATAAATCACTGACAAAAATGACAGTAAAGTTTCTTATTTAATAAAAGTCATTATGATACAGCAACTATCTAATGAGAAGTAAAATTTATTGATAAGGGGATAGCTTTTGCCTAAATTCATGCAAAGGATGAAATGTGAAGAGCTTCCATTAGAGCACATGAAATTCTTAAAAGAATTGAGAATCATTTTACAAAACAAGTAAACGAGGAGCTTCAGCAGGTGGTTTATGTAGTTGAATAAAACATTTTAGTAGTCAAGCTTGTTGGCTCACAATTCCAGTACTTGGGAAGCTG
Source organism: Rhizomys pruinosus (assembly GCA_009823505.1). Taxonomy (NCBI): domain Eukaryota; kingdom Metazoa; phylum Chordata; class Mammalia; order Rodentia; family Spalacidae; genus Rhizomys; species Rhizomys pruinosus. The sequence continues at coordinate 3,432,804 of VZQC01010822.1, read as the reverse complement.
AGGTAAGAGGATTGCAGATTCAAGGTTAAACTGAGTACAGAGTTAGACCTTATCTGAACTTCCCTCCCAGGAAAAAAAAATGAGTTCTTTGAAGGAAATGATCAAAAGTTCTTGCCAATGTGGTAAACTCGGAGTTTACTAATCGGTCATAGTCACAGGCAAAATGGTACCTGGAGATAAAAACTTGTTTAAAGTCATCTGACTAATGAATTCTGATGTAATTCCTCCTGACTTTGTAGCCAAATAATCATAAAAACAGAAAAAAGACAGACAAAATATGATTAGTCTCTCAGAAAAAGAAAACATCAATTATGAAGAAAATGGGGGCAGGAAGGATAAAAATAAAAATCATTGACCTGCATGTGCTTTTCCAGCTGGAATAGAATTTACCCTACTGCTGAGAGGAAGATTTCAAGTTTCAGATATTCTGCTGCAATAACATAGCAGGGGAGATAATGCAGTATTTTTTTTTTTTCATTGAAAAGATACAGTTGTGACCTCCCACAAAACAGTACTGTGAGCCAGAGACAAAATTCTGGAGCCTTGCTTTCCCAGGCCCTGGAACTAGGGGTAGTTAAGTCAGCAGGCAGACTGAATCCTCCAGACTTTGGAACCCCAGAGTGCTCCATGGAATACAGCAGCCAGAGGCTTTGGCTTTCATAAGTCTATTTACAGGAAGAAAGGTAACAGCACCGCGGACCTGTGGCAGCTGCCTACAGCCCCTGGGACATGTCTGTGATGTGTTCACTTTTGTTACAGAAAGGAACCCACGGCAGGGATCTAAAACATGAGTCTGGTTATATTTCAAGAGATAGAGAGGGGTGTAGATTGGGCTGGGGAAATAGGGACAGCCACAGGAAGGAAAAGAGGGGAAATAGGGACAGCCACAGGAAGGAGAGGAGGGGAAATAGGGACAGCCACAGGAAGGAAAAGAGGGGAAATAGGGACAGCCACAGGAAGGAGAGGAGGGGGGAATAGGGACAGCCACAGGAAGGAGAGGAGGGGGGAATAGGGACAGCCACAGGAAGGAGAGGAGGGGAAATAGGGAGAGCCACAGGAAGGAGAGGAGGGGGAAGGAAGGAAAAGAGAGTGAGATGTTGAGAATGAAAAGTAACTACAACATTGGTGGTGCACACCTTTAATCCTAGCACTTGGGAGGCAGAGGCAGGCGGATCTTTGTGAGTTCAAGGCCAGCCTGGTCTACAGAGCAAGTTCCAGGCCAGCTGGGGCTACAGGGAGACCCTGTCTCAAAAAGACCAAAAAAAGAAAAAAAGAAAAAAGAAAAAAAGAAAAGTAACTATAACAGTATCTATAACGTTAAAAATGTAATAATGGAATTAAATCTAGAAATAGTAAGATAAAAATTAGCAATATAGAAAACAGCAATACCGTAGAGGATATATAAGTACTTTTTCCAACATTTCTTAAAAAAATGAAAAGAAATTTTAAAATAATGATAGAGAAGAAAATAAGCACAGAAGATATATTTAAAGGACTTTGATGTTTATTCTTCAACGGACAAAAGAAACAATTCTAATAACTAAGTGTATAATTAATTTTGTTTCTTTTTTAGACAAAATATCACTGTGAAACCCAGGCCAGCCTTGAAGTCTCAATTCTCCCGTGTCAGTCTCCTGAGTACTGATGTCATCTGTGTGTAACACTGCTTCTGGTTCTAATTAATTTGTATTAATTTGAAATAAGTCATGTATATGCAAATGTAATGAACTTATCTGACATTGGGTGTAATTTATTGAAAGAGATCCACAACTAGACTCATCCTATAGATCACTGTAAAACAGGAATAAGAGCCAGACGTGGTTTGGTGGCACATGTAGCACTAGGGAGGCAGAGGCAGGTGGATCTCTGTGAGTTCAAAGCCAGCCTGGTCTACACAGTGAGTTTCAGCCAGCTGGGGCTACAGGGAGACCCTGTCTCAAAAATATAAAACAAAACAAAACAAACAAACAAACAAAAAAACCCTATCCAGGTTTTAGGCAGGACACATAAACTCTCTCTCTCTCTTTCTCTCTCTCTCTCTCTCTCTCTCTCTCTCTCTCTCTCACACACACACACACAAATGCACACACATACGTACCTATGTACATACCTGCATATCTTGTCTACTAATGATTATTACTACTAGTTGATTAGATCCCATTAAAATCTGTCCGAGGGCAAGAATAAAACTGAGTCTTCATAATTTCACAGAATATATTTTATACCCAGCAGAGTTGTGCTACATAAGCTAAGCTAAGAATCATTTATTCTTCATGAAAAAATATAATTGATGATATAACAGAGTTCATAATAGATGAATAACAATGATGACTTCAAGAATAAGAAAACTGCATTCTAAGGCCTGGTGTGGTGGCACACACTTTTAACCCCAGCACTTGGGAGGCAAAGGCAGGCAGAACTCTGTGAGAGTGAGGCCAGCTGGGTCTACACAGGGAGTTCTGGGCTATCTGGGGCTACAGGGAGAGCCAATAAATAAATAAATAAATAAATAAATAAATAAATAAGAAAAATTGTGCTCTAAAAAAATCTAAAGATGAATGTCAAAGTTTTAACTATTTCAAATCTAAATAATAGTTATAAATATGATTATAAATCATAATGCGGGTTCGGTACCTTTGTGTCTTTGGGCGGGCGAGCTCCTGAAGCACATGAGCCCGGAAGTCACTCCAGACAGGTAGAGTTTAGGGTATATTGACTCCTGGGTTGCTGGAAAAGGGTCTAAACTCTAAACCCTTGTAGGGGGTGGCTGTCTGGGCAGAGCCGCCCTTTGCCTTTGCAGCCTGTGCCAGGTGGGTTTGGTTCGGTGCCTTTGTGTCTTTGTGCAGGCAGGCTTCTGAAGAACAGGAGCCCAGAAGTCACTCCAGACAGGTTCTGGGACCCGGGCTAAGTCAGGCATACCTACCCCCCAACTGGAATTGATGAGAGAGTATCCAAGTGGACTTTTTTGGAGAACCTTCAGAACAAGAAGGGAAGTGTGACTTAGACTTCCAATATCCAATATATAAACAAAATTGAAAGCCTGAAACCTAGACAAGTCAATACTCCATAAACAAGGAGGAGGAAAGAAAAAAAAAACATCAGAAGGAGGCAAGCAAAACCAGCCATTAACACAGTGAAAAGACATTTGTGATTTGAATCACAAAAGGGAAACCCACATGCCAGGGACACAATGAAGGGACAACATGGGAAAGGCACTGGATAATCACACACCAGGCTCTATCAAACCTGTAGAAGATAGTTACAATGGGATCCCCCTGGAGGTAACCCAAGGAACAGATCTTAGAAGAATAATTGCAGACTTATGCAGGGAAATTAAAGAAAATAAAGAAGAATTCAGCGAACTAAAGAGAGAGAATGAAAAACTCAAAAAGGACCTTGTGATGGTTAATCCTGGGTGTCAACTTGACTGGACTAAGGAACAAATAAGAGAAAAAGGGTCTTCTGATTGGACCACCTCAACCCGGATGGCCCACCCCAAATGTGGGTGTTACCTTCTGCCGGCAGGCAGTATTTAAGGCCACGGCAGCGGGAGCTGGTCCCTTTTTCCTCCTGCGGCTTGCTTCTCTCATCTGGTGAGTTTGTCTTGCTGCTGTGATCAANACTTTGATGTTTATTCTTCAACGGACAAAAGAAACAATTCTAATAACTAAGTGATAATTAATTTTGTTTCTTTTTTAGGACAAAATTATCACGTGTAAACCCAGGCCAGCCTTGAAGTCTCAATTCTCCCGTGTCAGTCTCCTGAGTACTGATGTCATCTGTGTGTAACACTGCTTCTGGTTCTAATTAATTTGTATTAATTTGAAATAAGTCATGTATATGCAAATGTAATGAACTTATCTGACATTGGGTGTAATTTATTGAAAGAGATCCACAACTAGACTCATCCTATAGATCACTGTAAAACAGGAATAAGAGCCAGACGTGGTTTGGTGGCACATGTAGCACTAGGGAGGCAGAGGCAGGTGGATCTCTGTGAGTTCAAAGCCAGCTGGTCTACACAGTGATTTTCAGCCAGCTGGGGCTACAGGGAACCCTGTCTCAAAATATAAAACAAACAAAACAAACAAACAAACAAAAAAAACCCTATCCAGGTTTTAGGCAGGACACATAAACTCTCTCTCTCTCCTTTCTCTCTCTCTCTCTCTCTCTCTCTCTCCTCTCTCTCTCACACACACACACACAAATGCACAAACATACGTACCTAGTACATACCTGCATATCTTGTCTACTAATGATTATTACTACTAGTTGATTAGATCCCATTAAAATCTGTCCGAGGGCAAGAATAAAACTGAGTCTTCATAATTTCACAAATATATTTATACCCAGCAGAGTTTGTGCTACATAAGCAAGCTAAGACATTTTATCTTCATGAAAAAAATTAATTGATGATATAACAGAGTTCATAATAATGAATAACAATGATGACTTCAAGAATAAGAAAACTGCATTCAAGGCCGTGGTTGGTGGCACACACTTTAACCCCACTGGGAGGCAAAGGCAGGCAGAACTCTGTGAGAGTGAGGCCAGCTGGGTCTACACAGGAGTTCGGGCTATCTGGGGCTACAGGGAGAGCCAATAAATAAATAAATAAATAAATAAATAAATAAATAAGAAAATTGTGCTCTAAAAATCTAAAGATGAATGTCAAAGTTTTAACTATTTCAAATCTAAATAATAGTTATAAATATGATTATAAATCATAATGCGGGTTCGGTACCTTTGTGTCTTTGTGCGGGCGGGCAGGCTCCTGAGCACAGGAGCCGGAAGTCTTCCAGACAGGTAGATTTAGGGTATATTGACTCCTGGGTTGCTGGAAAAGGGTCAACTCAACCCTTGTAGGGGTGGCGGTCTGGGCAGGAGCCGCCCTTTGCCTTTGCAGCCGTGCCAGGTGGTTTGGTTCGGTGCCTTTGGTCTTTGTGCAGGCAGGCTTCTGAAGACAGGAGCCAGAAGTCACTCCAGACAGGTTCTGGGACCCGGGCTAAGTCAGGCATACCTACCCCCCAACTGGAATTGATGAGAGAGGTATCCAAGTGGACTTTTTTTGGAGAACCTTCAGAACAAGAAGGAAGTGTGACTTAGACTTCCAATATCCAATATATAAACAAAATTGAAAGCCTGAAACCTGACAAGTCAATACTCCATAAACAAGGAGGAAGGAGAAAAAAAAAAAAAAAGCATCGGAAGGAGGCAAACAAAACCAGCTGTTAACATAGTGAAAAGACATTTGTGATTGAATCACAAAAGGAAACCCACATGCCAGGACACGACGAAGGGACAACATGGGAAAGGTGCAGGATAATCCCGCACCAGGCTCTACCAACCCTAAGGAGATAGCTACAATGGGATCCCCCTGGAGGTGACCCAAGGAACAGATCTTAGAGGAATAATTGCAGAACTACGCCGAGAAATTAAAGAAATAAAGAAAAAATAGAGAAATAGAGAGATGAAACTCAAAAAAGGACCTAGGGGTACAATGACAAACTTCGAAAGAACTAAAGGAAGAGATTCACAAACTCCAGAAAGAACTAGAGGGAGAAAAAAACAAACTCTGAAAAGAATTAGAAACATCGGAAAGAACTAAAGGAAGAGATTCACAAACTCCAGAAAGAACTAGAGGGAGAAAAAAACAAACTCTGAAAAGAAGTAGAAACATTGAAAACGGAAGCCAACCAACAAAGTAAGAAGCACCAAGAAGAGATTGAGAAGCTCAGAAAGGAAATGGAAATACTAAAGAAATCACAGGATGAAATGAAAAAGGAAATAGAACACTCATCCAATCAAGAAGAAAGGAAAGGAAAAAGCCTCAAAAATAGAATGGAGGAAGCAGAACAAAAAGTATCAGATCTGGAAGATAATACAGAGCAAATAAAAAGCTCAAATAAAGAATACGAAAAATTTAAAACTACACAAAAGTGGAACAACCAGGAAATATGGGACACTATGAAAAGATCAAACCTCCACATCATAGGAATAGAGGAAGGAGAAGAATCTCAAGAGAATAGTATTTATCAGATCTTCAACCGAATAATAGATGAAAATTTCCCCAAACTAAAAATAGACAAACCCATACAAATACAAGAAGCACATAGGACTCCAAATAGACAAGATCAGAAAAGAAACTCCGCACACCATATCATAGTTAAAATGCTAGACGTCCAAAACAAAGACAAAATTCTGAAGACTACAAAAGAAAAACAAGTCACATACAAAGGAAAACCCATCAGAATTACAACTGACTTCTAGGCGCAAACCATGAAAGCAAGAAGAACATGGAGCAAAGCATTCCTAATGATAAAGGACTATGGATGCCAACCCGGAATACTTTACCCAGCAAAAATGTCAATTATAGTGGAAGGAGAGAGAAAAATCTTCCATGACATAAACAAGATGATAGAATACATGTCCGGAAAACCAACTCTTCATAAAATACTTTAAGCAATTCAAAGAGCAGAAGAGAGGAGCAACTATCTTCAAACACCTAGAAAAAGAAACTAATAAAAACATAACCGTAGGAGTAGAATCAGAGGCTAAAAGTCCAAATGGATAATAAGGCAAAAGGAAGCAACGTCCATCTTTCAATTATAACCTTAAATATTAATGGGCTAAACTCAGCAATCAAAAGGCATAGACTGGGAGAATGGATTAGGAAACAAAACCCATTTATAAGCTGTCTACAAGAAACCCATCTCAATTTCAAGGATAGGGACCAACTTAAGGTGAAGGGATGGAAGAAAATATTCCAAGAAAATGGTACCAAAAAGAAAGCAGGTGTTGCTATTCTAACATCAGACAAAATAGACTTAAAATCAAAAGAAATCAAAAGAGACATCTGTGTTCATTAGGGAGATGGGTCTATATTTCTCCTTTTTGGTTGTGTCTTAACCTGGTTTTGGTAATAGCGTGATGCTGGCTTCATAGAAGGAATCTGGGAGAACTCCCTCCATTCGTATCCTTCTAAACAACTTGAGTAGTCATGGTTGTAAGAGTTTTTGAAATATTTTATAGAATTTTGCTGTGAAACCATCTGGGCCTGGGCATTTACTTATTACATCTTCAATTTCTTCATATATTATTGATCTATTTAAGCTGTCAATCTCTTCTTGGTTGAGCTTTGGTGATTCCCAGGATTTCAGATATTCATCCATTTCTTCTAAGTTTTCAAACTTAGTAGAGTATAGGTTTTTGAAGTATTCCTGTATGATTGTCTGGATCTTTTCATTGTCTGTTGTGATATTTCCCCTTTTATCACAGATTCTATTGATTTGGAGTTGTTCCTTCTTTCTTTTGGTTAACTGGCCTAGAGGTCTGTCTATCTTGTTTATTCTCTCAAAGAACCAACTTTTGGATTCATTAATTTTTTGTATGGTTTTCTCTGTTTCTATTTCATTGATCTCTGCTCTGATTTTTGTTATTTCTTCTTGTCTGCTGAGTTTAGGGTTCATTTGTTATTGTCTCTCAAGTGTTAAGAGTACCGACTGCTCTTGCAGAGGACCCTGGTTCAATTCCCAGCACCCACATGGATGCTAAGAACCGTCTTTAAGTCAGGCATGGTGGCGCACACCTTTGATCCTAGCACTTGGGAGGCAGAGGCAGGTGAGTTTCTGTGAGTTCAAGGCCAGCCTGGTCTAGAGTGAGTTCCAGGCTAGCTGGGGCTATAGGGAGACCCTGTCTCAAAAGACAAAAAAAAAAATAATAATAATAATACAATGTCAGACTATTCTTTACAAAGGAGATATATAATTTTAAAAATTGATCATGATGTTTAAAATACTGGCTGATTACCATTTTTGTTATTATTTCATACCAATATCTATTTTCTTTTCCACTAAAGGGACCCTGATTTTTGTCCAGGATATTAATATGCCTATATTTATGCACCAAGTAATTAAGTTACCATTAGTTTAGGCCAGCTATGACAATCCTCCTGACATCATCTAGCCTCTGTTGTAGTTAAGGATAGCTATGAATCTGGCTTAGCTGATAGTTCTCAGGTTGAAGTGTACCAAACAGCCTTCTAGGAAATCATTCTATGAAAGGGTACAGGTATGGCCCATGCAGACTTTCCTCACTTCACCTTTACCTAACAACATAGGCTGCAGTTGTCATGTTCCCTTTTCTAATATAGTATTAATTTTCAATTTTGCATACTTATTATGAATGTCATTGGGTTTCATAGGGACATTTTCACACAGGAACATCATGTATCTTAAGCACATTGGTCCCCATACACTCTACATTCCTGTTTCTTGCCTCCTCTTGCTTCTGTTAGTCTTCTTTGTTCCCTGGACTGTTTTGCTTCTACTTACACACACACACACACACACACACACACACATACACAACACACACACATATATACATAAATATATAATAGTTTTTATGGTGCTGTGCTTGCTTTTATTTTGGCTTTTGTATACCATGAAGTGCAAGCATACACAAGATAACAGCCTGAACATGGAAGAATGGAAAAGGAAGAGATCTGTGTTCCTGATAGCATCACTTGATGATTGAATTAATGGCTGCCACCACTGAACTCTTACTACATGACAGTAGCAAACTCTTATTTGTTTAAACACTTGTTGGGCATCATTTACAGCATCTTGGAATTTTCTAGAACTGCAGACTATTAAATCCCACTCCAGATGCCTGGATCTTTGTACCAAGTCTCCTATAATCCATTTAATTTTCATTTAAGACTTCCTAGGTCACCAGGGATGTAGTTTAGTGATTTAGCATAACACCTAAAAAAAAAAAGTCAATAAACTTGGGGCTAGAGAGATAGCTCAGTGGTTAAGAGCACTTGCTGCTGTTGCAGAGGACCTGGGTTCCATTCCTAGCAGCCACATGACAACTAAAAAGCATCTAGTTCGAGGGGGAATCTGATGCCCTCTTCTGATATCCATGGGCATTGCATGACACAGGTGTACTTTCACGCATGCAGACAATACACTCATACACATAAAATAAAAATAATAAAAAGCTATTAGAAGAATAAACTTCTCAGGCTAGGAATCTAACTCAGTTGGTAGTGTTCTTGACTAGCATAACAAGTCTCTGGGTTCAATCTTCAATGCTGTAAAAACAAGGTAAGCAACCTAGAAAACAAACAACAAAATAAGATCTTAGGTGATCCTATATACATTAAAGTCTGGTTTATTTTGTTTTTTTGAGAAGGTTGGCAAAGGGGTTGGGTTCAAACCCAGACCCCTCTTCTATCTTACACAAATTACCACTGAGCTATGTATTTAGCCTCGGGAAGCCCTTGTTTAAACCATGGCTCATGGTATATTCTGTTACTGACATTGAAGTCCTTGTCTAACTGATAACATGTTTATAAATATGGAGAAGGTAAAAGTCATGGAAACATAGTGAGTGCTAAATTTCCCATCATTCGGGGGTTAGAGACTGTCAACAGGCACCATAACACTTCCTATGATCCCTGACAAGCCGTGACATATGCTGACAAAAATTAGAGTGTTGGTTGAATTATGCCTCGAGTTAATAGCGGTGTATTATTGACCTCTTTGTGAAAAGATGTCATGTTTCCAAGAATCCATAAAGCACATCTATTGCTCATGTGCTGAAATAATGTGCTCTGTGCAAGCCTGAGGTTTCACAGAGGCACGTAAAAATGCTGTGGTCAAAGCCAACGGGCCATGTTTATGGACCTTCAAGTCTCCAAGTATAAATGCTCTGCTTCTGCCTCTTCCACTGTTGTAATTTCAATAAAGTTAATTTTTTTAACATGTGCACTGGTTGAACAATAACAATGGGTTGAAAATTACTGTCTTCAGTTAATGACTTCCTAAGAGATCAAATAAGCTGGATAGGCCCAGTTCCCAGACTATCATAAGGCAATACCAGAAATTAGTAATAAAAGTTAAAAACAAAACAACTGACTGCTTAGACATTAAAATTGCTCTTGCAACTCATTATCAACTCAAAATGCCAATCAAATTACAATTGTAGCCCTTTTGAAACGGAAAACAATTCAGATTAAATTCTATAGGATGTGATCAAAACAAACTCAGGTGCAGAGTCATAACCTCAAATTCTTATATTAATCACATGAAAATGAAAGAAGAAAAATACCCACACATTTTACTCATTTATAAGGAAAAAATTCTTTAGGAGACTGCATCTCACTATACAGTCTTGACTAGCCTGGAACTCCCTATACAGACCCAGACTGGCCTTGAACTCAAAGAAATTCACTTGCCTCCTGAATGATGGGGTTAAATGCATGTGCCACCCCACCAAGCTTCATAAGGAAAAAATTTAAAGGGAATTTTAGAGGAAAGCAAAAACAAATAGACACATGAAGTGAAAAATGATTGCCATAGATAAATCCAAGACTTGAACTATAAAACAAAGATATAAGGGCTTGAGATAGAGCTCAGTGGTAGAGCACATGCCTAGTGTACTCAGGGAGTTGGATTTGGCCCAGTTAACCTGAGCTTATTCAACCTCAAAACGAAACAAAAGGAAACAAAAAGAACCAACAAAGCAGATCAACCCCTGGCCCTTCAAGATCATAGGTTAGTAGGGGTTGGAGAGAAGGCTCGGGGCCTCAGAGCATTTCTTACTTTTGCAGAGGACCCCAGTTTTGTTCCCAGAACCCACATGGGGCAGTTCACAACAGTCTGTAACTCAAACTCCAGGGGATCTGATTCTTTCTTCCTTACTTCTCAAGCACTGAGCTCACATGTGCACTTCCCCCAATAATCATGTAATTAAAAAGAAAATAAACCTTTAAAAATTTATATGGTCTTCAGTCATGATGGGGCAGTCATGTATAGTTGTGTGTGGTGAAGGAAAGGAGGTTCAATTACACATGTAAAGGAGATAATCATTTTACCAGAAAATTTACAGTCTGGCCAGGAAATATGAATTAATTTCAGGTATCAAGAAAGTTTGTGATATATGTATCAAAATTTTTTTGGTCTTTTTGAGATAGGGTCTCCCTGTGGCCCTGGCTATCCTGGAACTCACTATGTAGACCAGGCTGGCCTTGAAGTCAGAGAGATCCACCTGCCTCTGTCTCCTGAGTGCTGGGCTCAAAGGCATGTGCCACCACACCTGACTCAAAATTCTTTAATAAAAGAATTTGAAATTATTTGATAACATTATTATACAAGTGAAAGTAACCTCATAAAAAAGTGGATTTACTATTGCATTATATGCAATAGTAGACAATTTAAAAAGTTCATTCATGCTCCACAATAAGGGTTACTAAAGAAATACAGTATAGTCAACTGGTATAACACCATGTGATGACTAAAAGCTATAGAATAATTCACATTTATTGGAAAATCTTGGTAACAGTTTAGAAAGTGAAGACAGCAAGTTTCAAAGCAGCAATAGTCCAGGTCTTTGGTGGATTAGATGACCTAAGTAGTTTCTGTCAAGCCCTGGATGGAGAAGACATTCTATACGGACGGGTTTTCTCACCCGCCCAAGATTATTTTCTAAACCGTCTGTGTCTAAAGTGGCCAGACTAAGCCTGGTATGATGTCATTACCCCTCAGCTGCTGGAGCTGGCCCTCTGCTTTGACTATTCAGGAGAGCAAAAGTACATCTTTCATACACACTGGTATTTTGTATGAGTATTCAGTGAGTTGAAATGTGGTTGCTGGTGTGGTCAGGAAATGACAACACAATAACGTATGTGGGTATGCATGTGCGTGTAAGAATTTCTTGCTGAGTATCAGAGAAAGGTGGCTATGTGAAAGCCCAAAGTGTTTCATTAACCTGAGCTTAATCAGCCTCAATCCAGAACAGCTCTATGCATTTGTCTTGTGCACACTTACAGAATATGTTCATAAAGAGAGCCGCCAGGACACCCTGCTGGATTGCAGGCATTCATTAGAAAACAAAAGTCCCTCCAGGAGTCTGTATGATTAAACTGGGTATGTTTTACAACAGCTCTTATAAAATTCTCTAAGTATAAATCAGCAACTATTAGAATTGGTTTGAATGCTCTGTTGTGGCTTGTTAGAGTTACTATTTGACCTAGTCTTAGAGAAACAACTGCACTGTAATATTCCAAATATTAGCTTGCTCCTGAGACTTTTCTCTTTCAAATTGTTAAGGATTCCTATTATTCTAACCAATAGAGGCTTCAGTGGGAAGTTCTGACATGTCTTTGTAGTGTTCCTTAGTTCAATGAGTTATTTCTTCCTCATTATCCCTACTTAAACCATCAACATGTGATGTAATAATCTGCCTAAATTTGCACCCACTACATTTATGATTTTAAAAGTATCATAAAAATCTGTGAGAACAACTTTTCAGTTTAGATCCATATGGGAACATGTGGTTGGATTCTGTTTTTCTTCTTATCCCTCAGTATTTCTGATATCCAGAGCACTATTTTGGATCTACCTGAAGCTTTAAATCATCTTTTAGTTTGAAGCTATAACACATATTTTAATTCCTAATTCATTTACTGTTATTTAATTCCAATATTGGACAAGATATAAAGGACAGAGGGGCTTTTGGAAACTTTCTTTACTTCCATATTCCTTGTTTTTTTTTGGTGGCATATTTATTTATAAGCTTGTTTCCTTTCTGGAAATTGGGAAATCTTGTGGTACCAACCCATTATGTTAGAATACTCTGAGGGACCTGGTCTGTGAACTTAGCGGAAGCTCAGGCTACATAGCCTATGGGCAAATGTGACCTTTCCATAGAATAAGTACTTGTGTGAAGAAACAAGTAGAATTTTACAGGTACTCAGAAGGTTCTCAGTCATTTAAATAATCATATGAAGCAACACACTAATGACTGAAGTGCAATAGTTTAACTACATATGGATTCAATTTCCTCCAAATACACATGACTTGTTAAAAATCAGAAGGGAAGAGCTGAAGGCAAAATATGTTTTTGGTTTAGAAAAACCCAAACTCTGGGGGGAAAAAACAATTGGAATATTTGTCTAGCCCCAAATACCACTGGGTCAGCTTATCCCATACTTTAGTTTACAGATCGTTCCAGGAAAGCAGAACATATCTCATCCATTCTTGTTAACACGATAAACTGTTCTTAAAATAAAAGGATGTCTTCAAAAATATCTTTGAGAAAAAATATTATCATGCCCCACCCTTCAATGTTTTTTTTTTTTTTAACACACTAAGACATTATTTGCTTTGTCCAAAGCAACTCTGGTATCTCTCCTCTGAAGATGAGGGTTAACATTTACTTATGTCCTTGCATTTAAATATTTATTTACTCTGTGTTTTTGGAGATATTTGCAACTCCTGGAGGGTAGGACTCTATTCTTTTTAACAATAATAGTGAGTTGCTTTATAATAGGCAGTTTTGCAAAAACTTTTTACAAGGTCTAAAAATAAGAAGCATTTGGAAATGCAATGAGAAATTATTTGAGTCTCTAAATTCATCCTATTTCTTGCATCCTGAGTTCTTGTTCAAAGAAGGCTAATGTATAAATCATCCAGTCCTCTCATTTTAAGGTGCTGTGTGAGGGCTGCCAGTTCTGAAGCTAGAGAGTGAAGTGAGTCCTTGGGAGAAGTCTACCAAACAGGGCAGCGAAGAAGCAGAGTGTACACCACACATGGTGCATAGTGGGGCATGTCTATTGCACTCAAATAACTGAGCACTACCTCCCAGTGAAGAATGCGACTGATCATTAAATCGAGCTCAGTTGATGCTGATAGCCTCTGTCTTAGTCCTGTCATAACCATCTATACTTGGCACTGCAATTCTTCAGAGGTTAGTTAGAGATGTTTATGTCTTCTTAATTGTGTGGGTATTTTTTTTTTCATTTTACAAGCAGATGTTTCCAATTGTTGAAACTTTGGATACCAAGTGAAACTTTAAAAAAAACAAACTATTCCTTTATTTAGTGGAGATTCTACAAAATTGAGATTTGTGAAGTTGTGTTCATGACTGTGACCAGTCAGCATTGCCACAGATAAAGTCAGTCAACACAGATGCATGTGTCACCAATGTGGAACTTCGTCTACAGAATCATCTCTTGTATCAGAAGCCCTCACCAGTGAGGTTGCAGTATGGCTGAACACCTGCCATGTGCCAAGTGTGTAACTCCATCACTTATGCCCCGTCCCGACTCTCTTAGTTACATTCTTCCCCTCATCTTTTGCAAAAAAGAAATGATGATCAGATCAAATAAAGGACTCCACAGAGGTCACACACTTGAAAGTGACAGATATCAAAATGGAGCCCAGATCTGTGTGATCCATTATATGATCTTTCCTAGCCCAATCTATGACTAAGACAAGGGCTTGGGGGGTTGACCCAACCATGGTAGTGCTTGCCCTGGAACCGAGAGGACCTTCATTCAGATACCCAAAACCCATGCAAAAATTTGGGTGTTGCAGCAGGCTCTTATAATCCCAGTGCTGGGAACGTAGATGGGCCTGTACCTGCAGCACAATGGCCAGCCAATCTTGCCCAGTGAGTCCAGGTCCAGGTGAGAGCTTGTCTCAAAAAAAAACAAACAAAAACAAAAACAAGGAACCTTCCAATATGGACTGAAGATTCATGTCTCTCCAAGAATCCTCCAAACCTTCAGTGCCAGATAGGGACTACTGAGACACCCAGCTTGTGGACTGAGCTACTACTGGGGTTTCAGCCTCTTCAGAGAATAGACTGTCATTGTCGGACTACCCAGGCTGTATCACGGAGACCAGTACAGGAGGCTCAAAACAGGACAGGTGCTTACTGGACTTCATTTGGTGACCATGGGAAGGGAAAACCCCAGTGTGGAGTACAAGGGCAGGACTGATGGTTGTTTGGGCTTGCCAAGGAGGAGACTTCAAACATGACATCTTTCAGCCTAATTAAAAAAAAAGAAATCATAAGCTGAAGATGCTAAAAGATATATGTGGCATGCATATAGCATATTTTGGAGTGATGCAGATTGGAGAGAACAACAACAAAAAGACTGGGTCAAAGAACTGACTGAAAAGGTGAACTGCTCAAAACAGTAAACTTCTACATCGAAAATTTTAAAAGAGGGGCTGGAGAGATGGCCTAGCGGTTAAGGGCGCCGACTGCTCTTACAGAGGACCCGGGTTCGATCCCCAGCACCCACATGGCGGCCGAGAGCCGTCTGAAACTCCAATTCCAGGAGAACTCCAGTTCCAGGGGAATCTGAGACCCTCTTCTGACCTCCGCGGCATTGCACGACACGGGTGCACAGACCTGCATGCAGACAGTACATTCATACACATACAGAAATAAATAAAAAAATTAAAAAAAAAAAAAAAGAAAAATTTAAAAGAGACTGAGAAAAAGATGAAAAACATGTTTGGCAGAATGCATGAGCTCTGGTGGGGGGGGAAGGAAGGAGGAGTGAGTCTAGACTTAATTGTGATTGGAAATTTTGTGTGAAATGCACAAAGCTTCAATAAAATTGGCTTTGAAAAAAAAAAAAAAGGAGAGGGCTCTAGAAGAACAACACCCAAGGTTGACCTCTGGCCTCAACAGTCACCCACATGTATGCATACAACACACACACACACACACACACACACACACACACAAGTGCACGGGAGAATGAATGGCATAATTTTGGTCAACATAATAGTCATAAAAGAACAGTTAGCAGTTACTGAGATCTTATGATGAGAAACAATGGGTGGAGTATGACACAGCCTTCCTAACAGACACATTTGTCAATTGCTTAACTGAGTGAAAGTTATGTCATAATATTTAATGGATGTACTGCTTTCAATGCTTTATGCACATCAATTACTGTGATTGTAGTGGTCTTAAAAAAATATCCCTACTGGTTAGATAAATAAACTAACTAGGCTAACTTCCCTAGATCGTCATGCTATTAAGTGGTAGAATCAGGATTCAAAGGCAGAGAGTGAGTTACAGCCTCACATTCATACTCAGTGATGTTGTGTCCTAGACAAGGTGCTCTAGCCAAAGGAAGAAGCCAAGGGCTAGAGATTCGGTTAAACCGAAATTTCAGAAATAGTCAATATTGGCAACTTTCCTCTGAATTAAGAATCATTCAGTTTTTCATATATGACAGGGAGAGAATAGATTCACATTGGATGATTTTGATATATTTTTTTCAAAATAGAGGAAAACTAGTCTCCAATCAGAATAAGAAGATGAGACTTGGGGGCTTGGAGATCACGGGAAGTAAATGAGAGCTAGGGGATGATGCACACCTGTAATCCCAGCACCTGGGAGGCCGAGGCAGGAGGATCACGAGCTCTAGACCAGCCTGGGTTACATCTTGTGGTGGTTTGAATGTGTGTCCCCCATAGGCTCTAGGTATTCAGACATTTGTCTCCAGTTGGTGGTGCTGTTTCTGGAGGTCTTAGAAGGTGTGGCCATGCTGGGGGAAGTGTGTCACTGGGGGCGGGCTTAGTGAGCTTAACAAGCCTGGTCTACAGTTGCTTCCTCTTTGCTTCCTGTGCTCTTTGCGAGATGTGACCCTCTGCTGCTCCGGATCCTGCCGCCACGCCTCCCGCCACAATGGACTAATTCCCTGGAACCGCCAATCGTAAGCTCAAATAAACTCTTCCTTCTATAAGTTCCTTGGTCTGGTGTTTTATCACAGCAACAGAAAGCTGACTAATACACATCTCAAGACCCTGTTAATACAGGGCTGAACTTCTTCTCCAATGACAGAGACAAGCCCGTGGTGGGTGACTTGTCCATGCTTCCCTTTCGACAAACATGAGATTGCAGAGCTCTGGGAAGGAGAAGGCAGACAAGAGGCTGTGTCAGTGGAGCAGGGAGGGCTGGCCAGCCTGCTGTTTGACACACTGTAGATTCTGTGGGTGTGGCAGGCACATCATCTTCCCATTGGGCTCAAATACAGTGATCAGCTGTACAAAACTAGACATCTATCTACACCAAGGGGACAGACAAGGTCCTTTTGACAAGAAAGTTCTCAAAAACTTGGTGCTCCAGTACTGTCATTCTCTTTGAGTAGAAAATCTCAACCTGTAGAGTTCTGGGACATCACTTTTTAAAAGAATGTTTCTAATTTAATGTCAAACTGAGTGTCCTTTATCCTAAGAGACATGGGGAGACACCTTGTTTTACTTGCCTTAGCCTATGAAGGTTGGTATATACCCAACATATCAATCCTATCTTAAGGGCATAGGACATCATTTCCCCTTAACACCCAACACTTGTGCGTGCGTGTGTGTGTGTGTGTGTGTGTGTGTTCACACAGAAGTAACTCCAGAAAGCTTCGTTTTCCATATCTGTTACTGTCACTGGAAATCATGTAGAAAAATTTCTAGATGTTTATTCAGTATGGGGTGCTCCCACTACAAATCACGGATACCTGCCCAGACTTCCTAACCTCTAGGATATTTGCTTATTGTGTAACTGGAAATTCAGAATCTATTTCCCCGTGTCCCAGTTCAACTCCTGCAGACTTCCCCAGGCTGCTGCCATGTCTGTGTGCTGGCTGCGTCCCACACAGCCTCCACTTGGACGCAGAAATGGCTACTCATCCATACCAGTGTCCAGAGGAGAAAAACAATGTCCTCTCTAGCACTCTTTGTTTCAGAAATCAGAAGTTTCCATCGGATTTCTCTGGAATCGTCCCCATTCCCTTGCTCAAGGGATCTTCATGCACTGATTGGGTCAGTCCTGACATTGTCACTCACTGATGTTCCAAGGCCACCCATGTCTGCCCCCGGTCTCAGCTCTCCTGTGCCCATGAGCTCTGAAAAGAGAGTGTAGTATTAGGCCAGCGATTCAGTGATGGAGTAACATAGGTAGGCTAAGGCCCAAGGCCTTTGTGGAGTAAATGAAAAGAAGCAGAGCCTAGCTGCTTACAAGGTAACTGAATTTTGCCAGTGGCCTAACTATGGAAAACCTTGGAACTATCTCTTTGGAGCACAGCTGACCAAGGAGCAGGTTCACTGGCTTTTGTCGCACTATAACAATGATGGAGAAGAATTCCATAGCATTCTGATTCTCATAGTATTTCCAGAATGGTATTTTGATGTCTCATTTGTTTTTATTCTCCTGAAGTTATTTGTGTAAAATCCCAGCAGCCACTAGAGGGCTCACTGGGACACTTTTCCCAGCTGCCCTCTAGAGGCAGAGCCGGGAAAGGAAGTGCTCAGCAGCTTAACAGTTCAGTTGAGACCTCTTTGAGGGGCAGTCACAGGAAGGAAAACACTGCCAGAGATCCTCGAGATGGTGTATTAGTCACCCAGAAAGAGGACGCGAGGAGCCGCCTCTGACCAATAAACAGCCACAGACACCAGTGGTTATTGGTCATTTGAAATGTGACTAGCTCAAACTGGGATGAATTTTTACAAAATACACACTACACCTGGAGGGCAATATGAAAGAAAATAATGTGAAACATCTTGTTTTTTTTTTTTTTTAAATATTGATTGCATATTAAAATATGTTAAATAAAATGTATTTCTTGTTTTGTTTCTTTTGTTTGAGACCACATCTTGCTATATAGCTCAGGCTATATTGAAACTCACAGTGTAATCCAAGTTGTCCTCAAACTTGCACTCCTCAGACTCTTGAGTTCTGGGATTACAGACTGGAGCCGCCATGCCCAATTCTTCACATTTCGACAGCTTAGCGTTACATGTGTTTGTAGTTCACACTGCATTTTTGTTGGCTGGTGCTGTGCCATGACCCTGGCAAGGAGAGACAGGAACTGGGTGGATGAAAGAAGCGGGGAACAATTAGACACAGTAAGAATCCCTGCGAGGGAGCTTGATCTCCACACACTGGCCTCTGTGTTTCCTTACCTGGGGTAAGAGGGTCCAGCGTAGGCTCTCAGTAACAGTTTAGAGATGATGGTGGTGATGACGACTGTTATGATGATGGTGATAGAATGGTCTGGGCTCTTATCGGCTGTGGCCTTCCCTGCTCTAGGTATTCCTGAATCACAGACATGTCTCTTGTGTACCCTTGGCATCCCAGTAGTCTCTGGATTTACATCTCCACAACACCCTTTCCTCATGCATTAATCTCATGCCTGATGAACCTGCCCAAACTACATCATTAAAATGGCCTGTATGTCAGATTACACTCAACAGCCAACATTCTAAACGTATCCCATGTTGCCCCAGAGCATCTGTGTGAATCAGAACAGATGACTAATGTCAAACCAAGATATAGTGGGGGACGGTTGAGGAAACCACATGCATTTTTTTCTCTTTTTTTCAGAATAGAAATGCCTGACCATTTAGCTTAGAAGCTGTGGAAACGAGCTTTCCTGAGCTGCTGCTGTGGGGTGACCTGTCTTCCCAGAGGCGGACACGTTTGGTGTTTCTGTGAACAGCACCTACTGCCGTGTAGCATGTGTCAGACAGGAGCACACTGTGCGTCACCTCCCTCTTCGGCACAGCAGCACAGTGGAAGTCTTCCAGCTCCTTCCTCTTGCAGAAGGCAGAACTTCTCTGCCTTTTAAGATTTTTTATGTAACATGCTGAAGACTAAAGATAAATATAACCTGTTAAAACAGAGGCTTCCATAGGTACCAACCAAGGCCATGAAACAAAGTGAACAGAGGTGAAAGCATTTGTGTGAAGCAGTGATGGATTCAAGGATGGCCGTGGTTCTGATTCTTGGGGCATCAATCTGGTTGCACCCCATACTGTAAACAAGGCTGGAGCTCCTGAGTCAGTACTCAAGTCACCTGGCAGAATAATGCTTTGGCCTTCTCCAGGCTATGGGGTCACCACTCGTTACCATCGCACTGCTGGGGTCGAGGCCAGTGTCCACCCTGGACTTCGAGGTCCTTTCAGCCGTCCCACTGACTCTTCTTCCCCCCATCTCTCTCCTCTAATTTTAGAGACTGCAGAAAGCCAACTTTGACTCCTCCCAAATAAAGCTGAGGAGCCCTTTCTTCCACAATGAATAATGGTGATTATTACAAAGCTTAACCAGGCATGGTGGCTGCTCAGCCCAGGGGATACAAAGGCAGGTGGATGTCTGAGACTGAGGCCAACCTGGTCCACATGGGAGTGTTAGGCCAGCTGGAACTACAGGGTGGCTCTGTCTCAAAAAGTGCAAACATTGCTGGGTGTGGTGGCGCACGCCTTTAATCCTAGCACTTGGGAGGCAGAGGCAGGCAGATCTTTGTGAGTTCAAGGCCAGCCTGGTCTACAGAGCAAGTTCCAGGACAGGTGGGGCTACAGGGAGACCCTGTCTCAAAAAGACCAAAAAAAAAAAAGTGCAAATATTATAGCAAAGCAGGTAGGATTGGTATTGGACAATGAATTGCGTTTCAATCTAGAAAGTACACAGGCAAACTCTATGAATCTGTTAGCAGTACTTTCACATGATGAATTTAAAAATATTTTTGTTTAGAATAAATATATAGAGTTCTTCAGCGCAGAAAGGTACATTTCCAACAACCGTACAAATTTCGATAAATATGACATGTGACAAAGGTCAACTCTATTCAACAGCACTCACTTCTGCCTGAATTCTATATCATTCCCTTTGAATATGGTAGCAAAGCTCACAGAAATCTTTTCAGACAACTTTTCATACTCACTCCAGACACGTTACTCATCTGACTGAACAGATCCAGACCTTTTATCTTGTCCTATTCTCTAAACAATATGGACACCCATTTACATAGCATTTACACTACATTGGTTACTATGCCGTGTACAATGATTACAGTTTGTAGGAGGATAGATTTAGGTTACATGCAAACACCACACCATTTTACATAAGACTCTTCCTCCCCAGACTTTGGTATTGGGCAGGATTCCTGGAACCAACCCCCTATGACTCTACAACTCTAAAATTGCAACAAATGCTGTAAGTACTCAGGATAAAGTTGAAGCACGCAGCACGTACTGAGGAACCATGCCCTGAGGTATCACCAACATTTTCACCTGCAAGATTAGGTGTGTCTAGTAGCTAGAGGGTTGCACAGAGCTGCTGAGAGGGACAGAGCGGTGACAGGGAAGGGGAAAGAAAGGAACAATCCCCCAAATTCTGGACAGGTGGGGAAGCAAAAAGGCAGAACAGGGAAGCTTTGGGTTTCTTTCAGATTATGGGTAAATCTATGAAGAAAACGAGTTAGGTGGAGGCCATGTTCTTGGAGCATTGGTTTGGGGCCAACTGTAGAATATGAGCATTTTTTTTTTTTAAACTTTATTTTTATTTATTTATTTTATTTATTTCTGTATGTGTATCAATGTACAGTCTGCATGCAGGTCTGTGCACCCGTGTCGTGCAATGCCGCGGAGGTCAGAAGAGGGTCTCGGATTCCCCTGGAGCTGGAGTTCTCCTGGAATTGGAGTTTCAGACGGCTCTAGGCCGCCATGTGGGTGCCGGGGATAGAACCTGGGTCCTCTGTAAGAGCGGTCGGCGCTCTTAACCGCTAGGCCATCTCTCCAGCCCCCGAATATGAGCATTTTAAAGCTTCTAATCAAACTGCTTCAAGCTGTCTTCCTCCCAGATAAATGTTCAAGAGAAAGTATAGAGTTCCCTTTCTTCTTTATCCCCACACTTTGTGTTTCCCTGTTGCCTGGCACTTTCAGCAAGTCCCTTACCTTTTTTCTTCAAAAGACTTTGTTTCTCAAATCTATGGTTCCACCTCCTAAGAGTCAAATATTAGGTAACTTGGTGACAGGTTTTATTTTCACAGGCAGGCAAAACTCTTCAGTTTTCAAATAATTTTATTCATAATCATTCAGCAAGTTGTATACTTTAGAATCCTGGATCTTTGGGAGTTGATCCTTAGTTAATGGGAATAGAAGCTTAGGTTCTTGTTATTGTTAACAAGAATATTATCTTCCTTACAAGGAAAGAAGAACCAAGAAAACTGTGGAAGCCTGTCTGAAGTACTGGAAACTGAGTTCCAGGATTTTAAAGGCAGAAATAAGATATTTTAAGTATTGGGATACCCCTACTTCTCAAAATATAAAATAATGTTTTTAACCATCCATACAATAGATTAGTGTAGAACCACTAATATATATATATATATATATATATATATATATATATATATGAAAACACAAACTTTACCAAATTTTACTGACTGGTAAATTATGGGTTGCATTGACTCACTATGACAAATGCTGATGGAATATGGACACTAAGCACTGTTTTCCCATTGGCTGGGGGAAGACCAGTGTGGCAAACAGGAAATCATCTCCATGGCAACGGACCATTCAACTTAACTTTTTAACACATGAAGAGGTAATTACTTTATTTTTTATTTCCATTTTTACAATGTTCACAGTTTATGATAGCTTCTGGGCCTGAGGGTCAGGCATTTCCTGGTTGGTAATAACAGGCTGATTTAAGGTCACTGAGGATTAAACAATGTGCCAATTTTTTTTCTAAATAAAAAGAGCTGTGATTTTTTTTTCCCTTTCTTCTTCCTGAAGTCTGTAGCATAAATAAATGACAGAATTTTATGCTCACACACATGGTGTTTTGATTTCCTGTAGATGATAACATCAGGGTGGGGACTGATAACCACAGGGCGTTAGAGGGTGGAGCCCTCTAACATGAAAGCCACAGGTGCGTCCCTGACAGGTTGGAAGATGAACCTGGGGATGGAAAGAGAAGACAAGATGGCAAGCTTTGCTGAGTAGGTCTAGAAGAAGAAGATGCTCAGCCTCAGGACAGGGGAGAGTGATGTTGGAGATGATGATGCAGTGGTGCCTGGAACGCTGCACAGAGCCGGCATCCTGGGCAGCTCCCCATCCTTGACCCTCCTGCAACCTCCTCACAAGGATGCAACCTCAGCATTCCACACGTCAGGATGGATTTACAGGCTACCTTCAGAATAAGAAGAGTAAATGAAGTCATTGCCCAAGGAAGTGAGACACAGCCCAGTGCTCTGCAGCAGAGGCGAGATTCAAGCACCTCAACAGCATAGGCCATGCTAACCACTGGAAGGTGTAGCCCCAGCTGTTGGTCTCTGAAGAGATGGAAGAAGCAGGATGAAAATACTATAGATTCCCCCTTCACCTCTCCCAGCCCATCGCACACTCCTATTAATCATCAGTGTGTGTGCAAACAGGAGGATAAAAAAGACAGGACAGAAATCTCTTCCAGCAAAGCCTTGAGAGATCTCCAGGCCCAAAAGACACTGCAGGTAACAGAAGAGCCCAGCTCCCTGCTGAAGCTCTTTCTAGTCCAGAACCCAAGCTCCAAAGCTGCTGGCAATGTGGTAGGATACCTTCTACAGGAAGAAAGAAAAGAGCAAGGCCAGAGAAAAGGGATCCCATAAAAGTGAGATGCTCACAGTAGACAGAAGCCCTAGATTCTTGGAACCCGTGGTTCTAATCACAGCTCCGTGGATGCTGTGACTCCCTGAGAAATACTGGTAATTTGGTAACTGTAATTTCAGACAAGATTACAATCTACTTTTATTTAAACAAAAGAGTGAGATTTTATTTATTTATTTATTTATTTATTTATTTATTTATTTATTTATTTAATGTTTCACTATGTGGTCCAGGCTCTCATCCAACTTGCAGCTTTCCAGCCTCAGCCTCCAGAATCTTGGGATGACTGATGTGCACCACCATACTGGGCTTAGAATTTTCCCTTAAACTACACCATTAGCACGCAAACCCCCCTGATCTTGGAGGAGAGACAGACGCCATGACAGGTCTTAGGACCTAAACCAGCCTACAAGGATGTAGACTTCTGTGTGTTGTCCATGGTCCCTCTTCCATTTTTGAAAGAATTTGTGGGATTGTTGTCCTCATCGACCACATTGACACAGATGCTGAGAGTGAGAGGCTGCCCCTCCTTTCCTTTCTTTCCCTGTATCTTATCACAGATTTTATTACCTTAAAGTCTGATATTAGAAGGGCCTCTCCATACCTCCAGAGCCAGTCCATCTGGACTTTGCTGTTGTCCATGTTCATGCCAGAACCAGTCTCATGAACACATCCTCCTGGGAGGGGTGACATTGCTGCTGTCCCCCTGTGAGTCAAGATGATTTTCACAGATGAGGTTGCAGTCTCGCTGAAGACAGGGCCCAGGCTGTCTTTGTTTTCTGGTACCATCTCATTCTTTGTCAGATTCAGAGCAAGCACTCCGTGTTTTCAAATGTCTATAGTTTGCTCGCCCTTTAGCATGCATATGTGCTTACTTCTTGTTTGTGGGGCAGCTTCTAGTTGGTGCTCTTCCAGTTGGCTTTTGCAACATTCTCAGAAGATTCATTTTCTGCTGACAGCTAGCACGATCATATGCATACTGTTTCTCTTGCTTGTTCTTGCAAAGTCACCACTATTATCCCCGAGTTCTTTCTTTATGGAACGGAAGAATTTGTCTTCTTTTCTCATGATCTTGATTTTGGCTCATTGGCCACAGCTTCTCCTTGAAGCACTC
Organism: Rhizomys pruinosus; assembly: GCA_009823505.1. NCBI lineage: Eukaryota > Metazoa > Chordata > Mammalia > Rodentia > Spalacidae > Rhizomys > Rhizomys pruinosus. The sequence goes on along the minus strand of VZQC01010822.1, from coordinate 3,408,456 downwards.
CTGAGGCTGCATTCGGTGCAGTGGGCTGTGTGTGCCATGGAGTTTATGGAGTTCCCAGTCAGCGATGTCCAGGAACTTAGACTTTTCCTAACCTAAGGCAATTGGAAGCTTTTACCAGTTCTTAAACAATGGAGTGGCAGGCTCATGTTTGAACACTTGGAAGCTCCCTCCTGTGAGATAGAATCAGGTAGAAGTTATCAAGCCAATACCCACTTAGAAAGCTAAAGCCCAGCCCACCCAAGAAAGGACAGTGGTCTGAGGATCAGATGCCAGAGATGACAAGAAAGAATAGTCAGACCTTACACATGGCTCCACTGGGTTCCTAAGAGCAAGCTCAAAAACCGCTTCTATGGGGGCTGGAGAGATGGCCTAGTGGTTAAGAACGCCGATAGCTCTTACAGAGGACCCGGGTTTGATCCCCAGCACCCACATGGCGGCTGAGAACCGTCTGAAGCTCCAATTCCAGGAGAACTCCAGTTCCAGGGGAATCCGAGACCCTCTTCTGAACTCCGCAGCATTGCACGACACGGGTGCACAGACTTGCATGCAGACAGTACATTCATACACATTCAGAAATAAATAAAATTAAAAAAAAAAAGAAAAACCGCTTCTATGGTTTGAGGTCAGGGGCTAAGCCTGGCTCTCTATCCAGCTTGGAGTCTCATTTGAGCTCTTTTATGCTTTTTTGGAAGGAAGATGAACTTTACTGGAGATGGATATCATTAAGGAGAGCAGAAAGAAGTTAAATAAGGATTGAAATGTAGGATCCCTTTTATCTCACTCCAGCACTTGAGGATGTAAGGAGTCTTCCTGGGTGGACTGTGAGGGTTTTCCAAGTAAAACCTCCTGCTCATGTGTGGTTAACCCTGTGTTAGTGCTGATGAATGGATCCTCTCTACCTACTGTTTGTGAATGCTTGATAAACATACCCTGAATATGCCAGGCAGTCCAGAACATACAGGTTGTTCAAAATATCAGTTGAAGGGCTGGAGAAATGGCTCAGCAGTTAAGAGAACTGGCTGTTCCTGCATAGAACCCAGGGTCAATTCTGAGCACCCACCATTGACTGAGTCTGGTATCGTGGAATATCTGCCAGACAAAGAACTTTCTTTCTAAGCATTCCCAAATATGGATTTGGGGACGATTGGAATTTCTAACTGTTTTAAAGATCTTAGAAGTGAGACTTCTGAAAGAGGAAATTCAATGCTAGGAATAGGTAGATGACACACTGCCACTTGTCATTCCACAGAACAGTAGGTTGCCATTCATCTTAGAAATTCTTTGGACAAAACTCACCCAGAAAACAGCAACAACAAAGCTAAGACCCAAGTCTTTTTGCCTATGATAGAAAAGAAGTTGAGGATCACTTAATTTGGAGGAAATGGTCAACAGGTGCTGTTGTTAAGTGTAGCTGAAAGGAAGACTCTCGAGGAACAGTCAGTGCAGGCATGGACAGGAGAATCCATCAGCACCAGTGAACATGCCCCACAAGAGCCAAGGACGCAATTCCACGATGGGCAAGAGCTGAGATAAGCCTTGTCTGCCCACCTCTTCTCTCGGCTCAGCCCTTCCTTTCACAGAGCCATCAGTACAATTCCTAAGTCAGTGGGAGACAGGTGACAGTCACCAGCATCTCTGGTTCTCCTGGCTCAGGGCCATGAGCACCACGTGGCCTCCCGAATCTACAGGCCAAGCGAAGCAAAGAAGACAGGGCATATGGACACCAAGTGTGTAATCCCAATGCCTCCAAATCTGCTCTCAAGAAAGAAGACCGTCTTCCACATCTGCCCTGTGTGTTGGTTTGTTCACCGAGTTGGCCGATAGTTTATTATTGATGTGCTCAACACAGGTAGCTGCCTAATAATCAATTTTCCTAATAACATAAAACCAGATGATGTTCTTTTATGCAGCTGCTGTGAATAGTAAGGAGAATATTTAGCCTTCACAAAAGTTAAGAATTGTCTACGGCCTTGTTTAACCAATTAGCTTGCAAATGGCTTGTAGGCAGAGAACATCTTTTATATGTCTGTATGTTTCACAATGCCAGGAATATAGACTTGAAAACACATTGAGAAACACATAGCTTGAATTAAGATTTCTCATACACAGGAGCTGTGGCTCTCAAAAGAGGCCCAAGCTCAAACCTGTTCCCTAGAGATGCTTTCTGTTTGGGTTGGTAACTGCTCAGGACAATTGAAATGGCTTCCAAAAAAGAATGGAAGCCTTTTTAACCCAACTTTCATGCTATTCAGGCAGATTCCTTGCAATGACTTGCAGCTGTGACTGTCATCCCGCCACAGGGAAAGTGTCAGCAGATCAAGAATAGTAGCAGTCTATCATCTCCTGTTTTTGACGTTCTTATCTAAAATGTTAATTAAGAGTTGCTAAGCACAGACTGAAAATAAAAGTCAAGAAAAGTAGCAAAGGCAAAAAGTGCAACTGTGGTAGTATGAAAACCCCAAATTTGTTTTCCTGCACAGTACATGAACCCCATTCTGCTCATTTTGGCTATAAACATGTTCTCCCCAGCAAATACATATGTAGCAATACCCACCAAATGAAAGAAAAACTCAGTAGATGGGCGATTTTGTTTCTGTTTAAAAGCTATTACCAAAATCACTTGCTCAAAGAGAGGCTGTTTTGATTAATCCATTAGTAACTGAAATTGCGCTTCTATTTCACACATTTCTTTGAGTTTCCTGCATCTTGAATTGCTCTCTGCTCAGCAGTACTTTCATGAGAGAGGACTGAAAGTGAATTCACAAGATCTTAGTTCCTATAGATCAGTCTTTGCAGTGAATATATGGTCAGGAGATTTAAAATGATTGCTTATTGGACACAGAGATGCTTTTATGATAATATTAGAATATGAAATCTTAAAGTTTAATAACAATAAAAATACATTTAAAATAAATAAAAATCAGTAATAAAAAAGAATGTGAAATCTTCTAGATATAGAAGATTGATTTCTAAGCCTGTTTTAACCTCGACCCATTCATACCTAAGGGCTGTTACAGTGGTTGCCTTTGTACTAATTCTTTCCAGAATAATGAAGCTTGTCGTGAATAGTTGAACATTTATTTTATTAACTGAGCAAACAATGGTCTCATTCATGGGTACAGAGCTCTCTCTCCCTGGAAAGGAGAAGCTGTCAGAAATAGCAAAGGCTGCAAGGAGTTGAGATTTAGCCTTTCACCTTTGCTGAAAGGACGACATTCTAACTATCTTAAGAATGTGTCAGAGCGAGGAAGCGAGCCAAGGGATAAATGAAGACAGAGGAAGAGAAGTCTACTAGACCAGAGAAATCAAAGAATCAACAGTGTTTGCTGATGGCATCTGCTCCCGCAAACGTCATACCTGCAGCCGTCCCTCCCCGAATTATATAAAGGTTTCACTTGAAATGTGCCTGCCTAGTAATTTTAGTGGTTTCAAAACCACTAAAAATTTGGAGGACTTCGAAGCATACTAGTAAAATGTCCCAACTTTCCTTAATGTGTAAGTTATGAAGTTATGAGTCTTTGAGGTGAGACAGTGCTTCTGGCAAAAAGATAATAAAATATTTGAAACTTGCAGACAGTTGCTTCCACAGTTTTCTCCACCACCAGTTTCTTTTGATTTTTTATTCATTGAGGTCATGTCACCTTTATCCCAAAGAGAAAGTTTACATGTACGGTGTATTAACATTCCATCACAATAACAAAATACCTGAGATAGTTAACCCATAAAAAGAAAGGGTTCCTTTTGGCTCATAGTTTTGAAGCTTCCAGGCCATAATTAGAAGGCCCATTGCTTCGCCGGGCGTGGTGGCGCACACCTTTAATCCTAGCACTTGGGAGGCAGAGGCAGGCGGATCTTTGTGAGTTCAAGGCCAGCCTGGTCTACAAAGTGAGTTCCAGGACAGCTGGGGCTACAAGGAGACCCTGTCTCGAAAAGACCAAAAAAAAAAAAAAGAAAGCCCATTGCTTCAGGTAACAATAGTGTGGAGCTTGTAGTAGCGTGCAGTAGTGCTGCCTGCTGGCCATGAAACAAAACAGAAGGAGGAAGGGCCAAGGTGCTACCATTTCTTGAGGGGGGAACACATCCCTAATGACCTTTAGACCTTCCTTCAGACCCCTCCCCTTAAAGGTCCACAGTACCTCCCAACAGTTATCCCTGGCTTCAAGCTATTATGGACCTTTTGCAGGCATTGATCTAAACCATGACATATTTAAAAGAAAAAGATTTTATTGGAAGAAGATGATTTTTTTAAGTAAAACATTTGTTAGTAGATTCTATCTCTGATCTATTGAAACTTTAAAAAAAAAATGACTTATATACCTGAAGAAAATGTTTTATATTTGGAGAATACTAGCCTGGCTAAATTAGATAATACAATCCACTTAGCCAAGGTCCACATCAACTACACCACATAACAATTCATAAAGCTTAGCCCAATTGCTCCGTGCTTCCCTGGGCTTGGCAACTGGGCCCGTGGAGTCCTGAGGGAGAGGCAAAGCTGGGATACCCAGCTCACAGGTTGGGATATTTTACTTCATTGAGCATTTACACCATAAAAATGGATTTAAAAATAATCATTCTAGTGTTTTCCAGTTCTCCTATCCATTTTGTCTTTTGTGTGTTTGCATACATCTTTCTTAGCCGTCACTATTTGACATGAGCAGCATGGTAGTGCCCGAGACGGGGTCTCAGGATGTAACCCAGGCTGGACTTGAACTTAGCAGTCCTCCTGCCTCAGCCTCTCCAGTGCTGATATTACATGTGTGGCCATGATGTCCCAGCCTATAGTGAGTTCTTACAGATAAATGATTGGAAGCCCCTTAAACCTCACAATAAAGATCATTCACAATGCCATTTTTTTATTCATTTGCATATGATGAGAGATTCCATTTCCCACAAAACCCATTAAACTGAGTCTTGCTGGAGGCGTGTTACATGACTTTGTAAACCATCTCTTCAGGGTCTCCTCCATAACCTCCTTGTAGTTGGTTGCTGCCCAAGAAGTCCCTCCAGGGACATGCTGTGTCACTGTCTGCAGGGCTCTTTGGAGATGATGTTTCCCTACTGACCTGCATCTTTGGGCCTCTCCAGAGTGCCAACAGTTAAAGTGTGTTTGGGAGGAAAATGAGTAGTTTAAGACAATTATTTGGTTGAACTACTGGAACAATCCAACTGGAATATCCCCAGTTTCTTCAGAAAATTTTGTTTTTACTTTCATGATTTTTAATTTTCCAATTATTCCCAGCCAAATGTTCCTGCCTTGAGCTACTTGAAATATTTAGGAGTTGGAAACAACCATTAAATTACTGCCACATTTTCACTTTCGCAAACTCCACAGAGTACAATTATTCCATTGGCAGAAAACATATTGGAAGAAACAATCCCTGAAAAACAAAAAGGAAATATATCAAGTCCCCTACTGTTTCAAATTTTTTACAATCAGTATTTGTGTGCGGGCATGCGCGTGCGCGTGTGTGTGTGTGTGTGTGTGTGTGTGTGTGTGTACATGCATGTTTATACCCAAGAATGTATGCCACAGCATGTAAATGAAGGACAGAGGACAGCTTGCAGGAGTCAGTTCTATCCACTTCTATCATCTGGTTCTGGAAATTGAATTCAGGTCATCAAGTTTGAGGACAGATGCCTTTATCCAATGAACCGTTGTGCCAGGCTCATCTACTGTTTTATAAAGTAAGTGGGCGGGAGCCTAGCATGCACAAGGCTCTGAGTTAAATTAAAAAACAAAAAAGAAATAGAAAAAATAAATAAATAAAAAGGGGGGAAAGAAACGATTGAACAAGTAGCTACAAAACTAGCTGGTGATGCTGCTAAATTATCCACATAGGAAAAAAGGACTATTTAGTGAACACTTAATTTTTAAGGCAGTCATCTATTCACATCAAATGGTCATACGAAGAAAAGCTGTTGGCTTTCATTGCCACCATCCTTCTTTTTTCCTTCTTTTTTTCAAATTAAATTGCTTATGCTCAGATTGCTTTTAGGATTGTTTTCCTCCAGCTCTAAAGCTAATGTTTCTCCTCTGCAAAATGGTCAAACTAATCCAGTTCTGACGATGCACAGGTGTGCCAGGAGAATTAAACTGTTGATGATAGGTATAATTTGAAAGAAGTGCTTTATCCCACTTCTGAGTCACACTCTAGCCTTCCGGCTCTGAAATGTGTTCTGCAACCTGGCCCGGTGTTTTGCAGGGAGCCCCCATGGAAATGGGTCCTCCTTACAGAAAGGAGCTCTCCCCGCCAAGCGACACTCACCAGCCAGGCCCTGCAATTCCCTGGATAGGTTCTGTCATCTCTTCTTGCTGGAAGCTTGTCCCAATTCTTCTCCCTCCTCCTCTGATTGGCTGGGAAATTCAATGCTGTTGCATGCTGGGTCAACATTCGAATAGCATTTTATAATTTTTTTTTTATGTGTATGAATGTACTGTCTGCATGTAGGTTTGTGCACCCATGGGTGCAATGCCACAGAGATCAGAAGAGGGTGTTGGATTCCCCTGGAACTGGAATCAAAGTCTGTTCTCAGCCGCCATGTGGGTGCTACGGATAGAACCTGGGTCATCTGCAAGAGCAGTCAGCGCTCTTAACTGACAGCCCCCAACATTTTATAATTTTTTTTTTAAAAATTATGTTTAGAGCTGGGCATGGTGGCTCATGCCTTAAATCCTAGCACTCTGGAGGCAGAGGCAGGCGGATCTTTGTGAGTTCAAGGCCAGCCTGGTCTACAGAGCGAGTTCCAGGACAGCTGGGGCTACAGGGAGACCCTGTCTTGAAAAGACAAAAAAATTTTTTTTTAATTACGTTTATCACAAATGACTCAATTCTGCCAACACACCTGTGAGTATTCAGAACAGAATTTAGTTGGACCAATTTCCAGAGGAGAAACATGAACTTTAGAGCTGGAGGAATATTTACTGCAATTTAAAAGCCCATTACTTCCATTTTCAATGGTGCATGTGATAGTTCACACAATTTCAATTACTTTTTGAAAACATAGACGTTTTGATCCCTCACTCCCCTCCACTAACCTCTTTCAGAGAAGCAGACAAAAAGAGGACATTTTACTAATGTGAGTTTGTTGGAGTGAATTAAGATTTATTACTGGTTCAATCAATGAAAACAATGAGACTTGCTTGCATGAACTCTAAATTTGGACTTAGGAGTGACAATAGCTCTCGAGCCTGAGCACTGAGTCATTCCGCCATTGTGCTTTGGTTTTACAATGCGTGGCATACCAGGCACATAGGCAGACAGGGAAGGCAGGTCCCCAGTGATCTTTATTGCCTGGTATTTATGTCTTTATGTGACTTTCTCCTCTGAATATAGGTTGGACCCAAAGACTTGCTTCTGATGGATAGGAAGTGGATAGGAGCATGATGTTACTTCTGAGATTAGGTTCTGAGAAGACTGACTTTCATCTTGCTAGCTCTCACGCTCTCTGGCCTTCCTCCCTTGCTTGTTCTGCAGAACCACAGTCATTCTTGGAGAGGAATCCACATGGCAAGGAACAAAGGACACCTCTAGTCAACAACCCCAAAGGCACTGAATGTTTTCCGTAGCCAGAAGAGTGCACTTGGGGCCAGGTCCTGCCCTGGGAAAGTAATTAGAGGAATATAGTACTGGTCCACACCTTGATGGCACCCATTGAGAGACCCAAGCCCTAGGAGCCTGTACTCAAACTCCTGACCTACAAAAATCCTAGGTGATAATGTTGTCTTAAACCACCAAAGTTTGGAATAATTTGTTCCTGCAGCTGCTGGGGTAACTAATATACCAAGCGAGTGGCTCTGAAGTATTATGGACCTTGAACATGCTCCCCTGGTAATATCTGGATGCTTCTGAGTTAGACAGTCAGTGAGTAGAAGGCTTCCAATGAGATTGCCTATGAAAGAAAACACATTTGAGTATGTTTTGGGAGATGGTTACAGTGTAAATAAATAAACTTTGAAAAAGTAGATCTTACGTGAAGTAATTGTGGACATTTTGGAAGATGATTCGTGTAGCAGAAAGACCCAGTTTTTAAAATTAGACTGATCTGGGGAGTCTTGATCTCCTCATCATAAAACTGGAATCGGAATGCTTATGTCATGAATTCTAAATGACGCCTGGTCAATAGAAGTTCTTTATCGCAAGTCATAAAGTTGAGGTCCAGAGGCTTAGAGTGACCTAATGGACTCCAAAAGGGGAAGGGCTGGGACCCATTCCTAATCCGATTCCCCAAATTACCAAACTACTTTGTAACAAATTGTGACTTGTGAATTGCATTCTCTAGGTTTTCCCCCATCATACAAGAAGCCCCACATCTCAGACCTTGTGTGTGTATGCATCAGAAGAACTCTACCTGGCACTTCTGTTAAAGTTAGTAACTCTAGTGCAGTTCATAACACAGTAAGAACAAAGGCTTATAAAAGTCGACAGAAAACAGTGGCACTTCATTTGGATAAATCCACATTTAAAATGCCGCCTTCCTAATCTCAGCCTTCTCTCCCTCCACCCCTCTATCTCTGATTTTGACATTGATAGAGAAGCTTTCAAAAGAACATCATAGCGCTGACAGATGAAGCTGCTAATCTGAAGGAACAATACATCACAAATGACACCTAGGTGATTGCAACAGCAATTGTCTTCTGCCATGTTTCTACCTGAAACATGTTTCCTTTTCTTGTTCTTGCTTTTTGTATTGTTAAGGACTGTTGCCAGTGTGTGTGTGTGTGTGTGTGTGTGTGTGTGTGTTCTCCTTGGAAGGGTAGATGATGAACCAGGACAAGTATCTTACAGGAACTTTGAAGGTTTAACCTATTTAAAAGGAACTGAGTCCTGGCTCCTTCTGCTCAAGTCTAAATGTCTCAATTCATACAATGAAGAAACCAGAAAAAAAAAATAAATAAATAAAATAAAAACAACATGCTCCATCAGCCTCCAGTGTTTATTGAGAGACTCAGTGTAGCTCAGAACAGTACTTGACACACTCTGTGCTTCCTACCCTATGAAGACTGGGGCAGGAGCCCCAGGGGTACTGACCCAGCCTTTGCCTCTATTTGGCACTTGGCTCCACCGTCTTTCAGAAAAAGGGTCATGTCCATCTCTTGAAGGAAGGAATGCTCTACAGACAGGTTAGAAAAGTCTGAGCCCACTTGGCAGTGTTTCCTCCAATCTCGTACTTTCAGACCATTCGCTGTCAATTATATATCTATACAGCTGGCTTCCTCAACCCAAGCCTAAAAGTGAACAGTTCCCCTTGGATCTTCAGGTCTTCGAGTTGAAAGAGCCCATTTGATGGGAAAACCATTCTTTATGAATGGGTGTGCCGTGTTTGCTCCTGCTGCCCTGTGCTGCTGGCTCTCCTTAGCAGACTCATATGTCTGGCTTTCAGAGAAAACGTTTGAACTTCCCTAGAAAATAAATGACAAAAAGGAAACTTCGAAGTAGGATCGAAGCGCTTGCTGTCCTACTTTCCTTCTTTTCACTTGGAGCATCCACGTTACTGACGTGCTATGCACTGACAGCTTCATCTGGCAAGAATCAGACCATAGTTAAAATTCATCAGTTGCTTCCACTGCTGCACAAAGCTTGGCAGTGTTCCACGTAATGGATCTGACTCAGAGCAAAGAAAGTATTTTCCCGAACTTTATAGATCATTTGGCTCTTCCAAGTTTGCAACACGTAGTGAGACAAAAAGTGGAAAGTGCTGGCTTCTTAGAATGTGGCCCTGACAGTAGCTCCCCAGTCCAGCTTTGTCCTACATGATACACCCAGAGAGCAAGGTCCAACGCTGCCCTGTGGATGGGCCATCCTCTCTGGATCAGGTCCACCTTTCAACCACACCACTGCTCAGCCTGCCGGCTAGAAAAGAGAGACTTCCCTTCACCCCTCCATTCCATAACACCCTTCACTGCCACTAGAGTGCATCAGTAGAAGAGATCCACTTAAAACTCCCCTGGTCACCTGCCTACATGTCCTCCTCTCGTAAGTCCCCTGTCTACCATATACTCATACCATTCGTTCATGTCCTACAGAAGTGCTGTGTATCCTGTAGAAGAAAGACTAGGCTTATTGCATAATCAAATGATGTCAACTTTCTGTGTCTTTTATTCTCTCATTTTGAAAACTTATATGCATTTTAAATTGAGTCTGTTCTTTTTAATCTCTGTATAGACACAAAGTGTTTTCCTGAACAAAAGTCTCCTGTGGTTACCTGTACATAATCCCCTTGGATACTTCCTGTTTGTCCTTCAAAACTCAATCCAGGGGGTGGGGAGATTGGTTTAGCAGGCAAAGAGCTTGGCAGGCAAGCATGAAGAATAAGTTCCGATCCCTGGACTGTAATCTGGGCACTGTAGTGTACGTCTGGAACCCCAGTGCTCCTATGTCGAGATGGGAGGCAGAGATAGGAGAATCCCCAGAAGCCTGTGCACCAGCTAGCCTGGTGTATGCAGAAAGAAAAACAAAACCAGAAAAACAGATTGTTCTGGCTAAGCTTCCATTGTCAACTTGACATACCTAGGGAGAGGGATCCACAATTGAGGAAATGCTTCCATCAGAATTGCCTGGGCTCATGTCTGTGTGGATTTTCTCAAGTGCTTGATGAAGTAGGAGGGCCTGGCCCACTGTGGGTGGTGCCATCCTCCAACAGGCAGGCCTGGCCTGTATAAGAAAAGTAGCCCAGTAGCCGGGCGTGATTGTGCGCGCCTTTAGTCCTAGCACTTGGGAGGCAGAGGCAGGCAGATCTTTATGAGTTCAAGGCCAGCCTGGTCTACAGAATGAGTTCCAGAGTTCTGGGACAGCTGGGGCTACAGGGAGACCCTGTTTCAAAAACACCAAAAAAAAAAAAAAAAGTAGCCTAAGAAGCCAGTAAGCAGCGTTCCTTGAGGGTCTGTGCCTCGATTAACGTTGCTTGAGCTCCTACCGTGGCTTCCCTCTATGAAGGACTGTGCTGTAAGCTGATGTAAATCCATTCCTCCCCAAATAGCTTTTGTTCAGAACAGTGATAGAGAGGTAGACTAAAACAGAGGCCCTGTCACAAATAAGATGGAGGGCTAGGATGTGAACTACACATGTGTTGGTGTGGCCACTGGTACCGGGAGAGAGAGAGAGAGAGAGAGAGAGAGAGTGCATCTGGGTGCAGCCTAGGGCTTTGCATTTTATAACCGCTCTTACATTTACGAAGCTACATTTAAAGTATGTGACTTTTTTTTTTTTCTTGCTTAAAAGGTAGCACAGTTACGGAGGTAACTTCAGGCCAAGTATCCTTGAGAACTCGTAACTAGAGGATCTGGGCAGAATTGAAAAGTAGGTTATTTTAGAAGAAAAGATTGAAAGAAACTCAAGACCCTGAATTGAAAGGTTTATAGGTAGAAGAAACAAGGTTCTGACTACAAAGTGTGCCCTATTTTCTCCTAGGGAGTAAGAAGAGCATATGGGTGCAATTACTATCATCAAAGTGTTGTTCCACAAGTCAGTAAGTAAAAAAAGTAGCTGAGACAACAATCTCACATATTAGAAATGTAATAGTCATATCTTATTTTAAAACCTGTTTTGAATTTATTGCCACCTGTGAAATTAGACTAAACAGATCAAATGTTAAGGCTAACTAAAAATACTCTAAGCAGAAACATAATTAGGGTTCTAATTAAGATTATTATTTAGTAGACCCCATGGATATGCCCCCAAAGATAAATCCCTATCAGTGACAGGCAGTTCCTCATCTTTTGCATCTATGGAGTAAAGCCATGTTTGTTTGGGTTTTTTTTTTTTNAGAGAGAGAGAGAGAGAACAGGAACAGAGAGAATAAGATACCCAAACCAAAGCAAACCTGAGTTCAGGTGCCTGTCTTCCTCTGGGACAGCTCTTGGCTAACTCTCCTCTCACTTCCTTTCTCGGCAGCCTGCAGTTCCTCCCACGGAAGCCTGCTCCAGACCCTCCAGGAAGATGATTTTCCAACTTCGAAGTTTGTTTCTGGAAGGCTTTGAGTCTCTTTTCTTCCTCTCTGCTCTTGCTGCGTGCTGCCTCGTGCAGAGTAGAGGATTAATAAATGCTTCTGAATAACCTTACAGAATGCCTGTCTCGCTCTTTGTCAGGGTGTAGGAGTGCAAGAGGCCCTGTTGTGACGTGTATATCCTCTCAGCTGCACTTCAGCACAGGTAGTAAGTCAGGCACCATTTAGTGCTGACCTAAAACATCCTGTTAATGTGCCATTAAGTTGGTTCTCTCAGCACCAGCGCTTTTGCTTTGGCAAATGGTGTTTTTTGCACAGTGCCATCACTTTAGAAAGACCGCATATACCTTGAGCAGCAGTTAGACTATCCTTTGTCCTCACGATGAAAACGTAAACGGTCTTTTATTACAGTTGCCTGCTCTGACACTGGAACTGTCCTTTTAGAAGGCATAAGGACAAGTAGGCAAGTTGAAGTCTGGGTGCTTGATAACTCAGTGCAAGGAACATGAATTCCTGAGAGGTGTAAGGCAGAAGCTAGTGGGCCACCTGCACCAGAATTGTCCCCAGGAGCCACTACACGACTGAGGGACTAAGCTTGCTTCCCCAGGCGAACACACCTGAAGGACTCTACTGCCTTTGAATAAATCTTCCTGATCCATTCTTTTCTTTCACTTTGAAAGTGTGGGAACAGTCAGGCTGATGTGGCATGGGACCATATGTATTCTGGAAAAGTAGTAAAAATAGTAAAACTAGCTCCTTGCGTGTACCTATTTATCCAGTGTTTCAGAACTATAGGAATGGTGCCACTCACAGACTAAGAGCCATGTGCACCATGGAAAACTTGAATCTGTGTCTGAAAATGAAACGGAAGTCTTGTAGAGCAAGTCTTTCTCAAAATCTATCTAAAACCAGCTGAGACATTCTATTAGAAACGCAGATCTCAGACCCTTGCGAGACTTAAAGAGAAAGAACCCATCTGGGTGCAGCCTAGGGCTTTGCATTTTATAACCGCTCTTACATTTACGAAGCTACATTTAAAGTATGTGACTTTTTTTTTTCTTGCTTAAAAGGTAGCACAGTTACGGAGGTAACTTCAGGCCAAGTATCCTTGAGAACTCGTAACTAGAGGATCTGGGCAGAATTGAAAAGTAGGTTATTTTAGAAGAAAAGATTGAAAGAAACTCAAGACCCTGAATTGAAAGGTTTATAGGTAGAAGAAACAAGGTTCTGACTACAAAGTGTGCCCTATTTTCTCCTAGGGAGTAAGAAGGGCATATGGGTGCAATTACTATCATCAAAGTGTTGTTCCACAAGTCAGTAAGTAAAAAAAGTAGCTGAGACAACAATCTCACATATTAGAAATGTAATAGTCATATCTTATTTTAAAACCTGTTTTGAATTTATTGCCACCTGTGAAATTAGACTAAACAGATCAAATGTTAAGGCTAACTAAAAATACTCTAAGCAGAAACATAATTAGGGTTCTAATTAAGATTATTATTTAGTAGACCCCATGGATATGCCCCCAAAGATAAATCCCTATCAGTGACAGGCAGTTCCTCATCTTTTGCATCTATGGAGTAAAGCCATGTTTGTTTGGGTTTTTTTTTTTTTTTTTTTTTTTTTGGACACTATAGAAATTATGCCCAACAGATTTCGAACTTGACTAATGACCGCAATTTATTTTCATTTAAAGGGTATTCCAAGTGCCAGGATTTCAATAGACAAAGCAATGTGTTGTTTGGGCTTTTCTAGCTCATGAGAAAACTTATCTCTAGGGGTTTCTGTTCTCTGAGTTCTCAGATGTGACCTGGGGGAGGGAGGGCGAGGGTGAAGACAGGAAGAAAGAACCAGAGCGTTTGTGGTGGGTTTTCTCGTGGCTGTTGGCTGTGTGTCATGTGCTAGGGCACAGCATAAGATTTCTTGACTTATTTACATATCAGAGAAGCCATTCTATACAGAAGATAAAAAAGAAAATCAGATATTCAGATACAGCCAACCCTTCAAATATTTTTGCGCTAGCAAAGAGAGCTAATTGTGTAGATTTTTTTTTCAAAGCACATATAATATAAAGGTCTTCAGTGTTTATATATTAAAGTGGTCACTAGAACAAAACATGCCTCAGAATTAACCCTTCAAAGGAACTGAAACCATGGGGTATCTGAGGTAAAAACCCATCTCAAGATGAGATTTAAAAATTAAAAAAATAAACCTTGAGTTTTACCTGGTTCTACTCATGTATGTCATTTTGGAAACCACTTCTCAGGCAGATGGGAAGAGCAGGCCCAAGGAAAGCAATCCATCCTCGGTCCTTAAATTACCTGCCTGACTCACAGTTTCCTTGAGACTAGAAAAGGTTAGCAGATGCTTTTGTTGAAAAAGACAGATGGCATCTAGGGAAGGCCCAGACCCAGCTGTCCGTAGACCCCAGTAGTGAGGTCACTGGCCATGGTGGCTTGTGTTTTCGTGTCAAGAATGTGTTCTTTCTGGAAATGGCTTGTCTATCAAGTTTCTTATGCCAAATTTGTGTCTGGGCGATCTCATACTTTCTCTTTCCAGAAGCCAGCTCATTTCTCATTAACCCACAAATGTCACTACAGTTCTTCTGACAAAAGCCCAAGAGGCATCTTAGTTCTTCTCATCATCCGCATGCAGTTCTGTCAAGAAGACCTGTCACTTGTGCCCTCTGAATATATGTTAAACTCTTCTCGGTGCCAGTGTTGTCCAAATTACCATCGCATCTTGTATGACTGATGCAAAAGCTTAAGTAGGTGCTCTTACCTCTCCTCTTTGAATGCTGCCACACATTTCCACAGAACAGGGTAATGGTGAAATAGAAATAACATTTTACCATTCCTACTAACTGCCTTTAATTAATTCTCATCAGACTTAGAAGAAAGCCCCTGTCACTTGGGCCCTGCCAAGCTGTCAGCATTGTCTCCTGTCACTCCTCTTGCGTCAGGTATCATAGAACACTGGATGTCTTCCAGATGTCATCTGTCCTGTCTCACAGCTTCCAAACACACTTTTCCCTGGACTAGAGTGGTCCAGGCTTCCCCTCAACAAAGCACACCTTCCTGCATAGGCCTCCATGCTTATGACCCCTCAGTGCCATTATGACTTTCTGGAGAGGATGCTGTCTCCTCCCATCTAAATTCCATTTCCTGTACAGTCATTTGATTATTTCAAATCTGCTTCTTCACAGTAGAAGGAGCAAGGTCAGAGACCATGTGTGTTTTGCTCACCAAATTCCCTGGAATTGTTCAGAAAGCACTCATAGAATGAATAACTGAGACAGGTATTTATTTCTATATTTTATTTTATTTATTTTTTTATGTGTATGAATATACTGTCTGCATGTAGGTCTGTGCACCCGTGTCAGGCAATGCCAAGGAGGTCAGAAGAGGGTGTCGGATTCCCCTGGAACTGGAGTTAAAGACGGTTCTCAGCTGCCATGTGGGTGCTGGGAATCAAACTCCGGTCTTCTGCAAGATCAATCCACGCTCTTAACCGCTAGGCCATCTCTCCAGCCCCAACTTCTATATTTTAATACAAAAATTTTAAATGCCAAGAGAAATAGTAACAGGTAGATTTCCAGTTGCTTCCATGATGGATTTTAGCTTTCCACAGAAGAACTTCAGTGAGGAAACAGTGGTGCTGTGTCCTCTCCTCTCCAAAGCTCCATTATCTCCACTCAGGATGGCTCAATAAAATATTCATGGGTAATATGCCACTGAATCAATGCAGAACAGATATTTTCCCACTGGGAAATGACTTTTCCATCTTTGAAGTATGTCATCACAGTCTTTGGAAAGAACAAGGAGATCGAAGGCCAGACCATGAAGAGCTGCTGGTGGTCACCCCCACGCAGGCCGTCTGGGTCTTTCACATCCCTTCGCCTGACTTTTTCATTACAGGCATACTCGGTTTTCTTCTTGTGCTTTCTATCTTTTGAATGAGTATAAGATTGATAGATAACCATTTTCTTGAGCCTTTGAGAGTAAGTAACCTCAAAGGACAGCAGAGAGGACCAGCCTGAACTGCAAAAAGTGTGAAGCTAGTAGCTTGGAATGAGTCTAAAGATGGGGTCTGCGATCACAGCACTCGTCAGAACACAGTGCAGAGTCTGTTGTGGGCTAGATGAAAAGTAAGAGCGTGGTGTCCTAGAACTAAGCATCTGCATTTGATATCTGGACACAAGTAACTTCCCTTCCTTCTTTCCTTCCTTCCTTCCTTCCTTCCTTCCTTCCCTTTCCTCCCTCCCTTCCTTCCCTCCTTTCTTCCCTTCCCTCTTTCCTTCCTTACTTCTTTCCTTCCTTCCTTCCTCTTTCTTTCTTTCTTTCTTTCTTTCATTCATTCATTCCTGCTGTTTTTCCTTCCTTATTTCTTTCCTTCCTTTCTCCTTTCTTCCTTCTTTCCTTCCTTCTCTTCCTTTCTGCTTTCTTTCCTCCCTTGCTTCTTTCCTTCCTTATTTCTTCCCTTCATTCCTTCCTGCTTTCTTTCCTTCCTTCCTTCTTTCCTTCCTTCTCTCCTTCCTTCCTTTTTTCTTCTTTCTTTCTTTCATTCTTTCATCCTTTTTTCTTTCATTCATTCATTCATTCTTTCCTTCCCTCCTTTCTTCTTCCTTTTCTTCCTTTTTCCTTTCCTTCCTTCTTTCCTTTGTTTCTCTCCCCTTCCTTCCTTCCCTCCTTCCTTCCTGCTTCCCTTCCTTCTTCCTTCTTTCCTTCCTTCCTTCCCTTCCTTCTTCCTTTTGTTCCTTCTCTCCTTTCTTCCTTCCCTCTTCCTTCCTTCTTTCCTTCCTTCCCTCATCCGTCACTCCTTTCTTTACTTCCCCTTTTATTCTCTATTTCTTTGCATCAATTATTAGTTATGCTAAATGCTGTTAATATAAAACTGACCACACCCAATATCATTCTTACTAATATAAAGTTACAGTGTAGCACAAATCAACTATAAAAAGTAATTTGACAAAGTAGTGATACATACCTCTAATTCAAGTTACTCTGAAGACTAAGGTATGTGTGTGGGAATCACTTGAACCCACAAGTTCAAGTTTCCAGCATATCAAGACTTCATCTAAAAATAAATTCACAAAGTAGTTTAATTACAATGGTGATAAAATAGAAGTTAGTAAAGTTTACAATGGTAATAGTGGTGGGCATAACTGACTTAAAGGATCAAGAAAAGCATTTCATGACATAAAGGACTGAAGAATTGCTGTCCTAAATGCTTACCAGAAGTTGTATAAATGCTTTATAAAATATACTCTCTAAGCTGGGCTTGGTGGCACACATTTTTTTAATAGAGAGAGGGAGAGAGAGAGAGTGAGAGAGAGAGATAGGCAGTCCCTTTTATAAATTTTATTTATTTTTGTATGTGTATGAATGTACTGTCTGCATGTAGGTTTGTGCACCTGTGTCATGCAATGCTGTGGAGGTCAGAAGAGGGTGTCGGATTCCCCTGGAACTGGAGTTCTCCTGGAATTGGAGTTACAGACAGTTCTTAGCCGCCATGTGGGTGCTGGGGATCGAACCTGGGTCCTCGGCAAGAGCAGTCGGTGCTCTTAACCGCTAGGTTATCTCTCCAGCCCCAGTGGCACACATTTTTAATCCCAGCACTTGGGAGACAGAGGCACGTGGATCTCTATGAATTCAAAGCCAGCCTGGTATATATAGTGAATTCCAGGTAAGCTGGGTTACAAGGAGACCGTCTCAAAGAGACTGACTATCTATCTATCTATCTATCTATCTATCTATCTATCTATCATCTATCTCTCTTTCCTTTCTAGTTGGTTTCTAAAATGTTTAGTCTTCTTTGCCCTTATCATAGACCTAAGGTGAGAAAATCATGCTTATCTTCAGGGCGTATAGTATATTTCTTTTACATTTTTCACAGAGTGTTGGAGATTCAGCCTAGGGTCTTACACATGATGACTAAGCATTTGTGTGTGTGTGTGTGTGTGTGTGTGTGTGTGTGTGTGTTGTATGCACAGGAGTGTGTGGAAGCCAGAACAAGACCTTCTTATGTTTTCTACCTTATTGCCCGAGACAAGCTGGCAATTCTGGCTAGGCTGGTTAGCCAGCAAGCCTGAAAATCTGTCTGTCTCTTCCCTCCAGGTCTGGAGTTACAGGTATGCCTGGATTTTTTCATGGGTGCTGAGGATGTGAACTTAGGTCCTCATGTTTACTGAGCAAGCACTGTCACCCACTGGACCCTTGCCATAGAGTTTCTAGTTTTTGGTTTAGATCTTGCACTGAGGAAATGAACTTTTAGAGGCATCTATAGTTAAACACACACACACACACACACACACACACACACACACACACACTTGCATACTGTATCCACATTTGATTAGTATCAGGCTATCCTTACAACTTAGAAAGTGCTCCAAACAGTTGTGGCCAACTAATGCCTCGTTAACAATACCATCTCTTTGACTTTCTAAATATTGGTTCTTAGGAAAAGAAAAAATTTAGTGTTGCCTCTAAGTAAGAGGGAAGGAGGTTGAGGTTAATAGAGGGATTACAACATGACAACTTTGTAATTTTTTTATACTATTTGAAAATATAAGATATTGGTATGTTTTAAGACTCAAAGGATTGATTGCATGGATGTGTTCTTAATATATTATCTTTTCCTTATCTAAAACCTGTGATATATGTGGCATGCATATGTGCATATTTTGGAGTGATGCATATTGGAATGAATAACGACAACAACAACAGTCAAAGAACTGACTGAAATGGTGAACTTCTGCTTGAAACAGTAAACTTCTGCATGGAGAATTTTGAGAGAGACTGAGAAAAAGATGAAAAACATGTTTGGCAGTATGCATGAGCTCTGGTGGGGTGGGGGACAGGGAGGGGGACACAGGTCTAAATTTGATTTGTAATGTAATTTTGTATGAAGTGCACAGAGCTTCAATAAAACATTGGCTTAAAAAAAAAGAAAAATTGGAGCATCTAATTTAAAATCTTATTTAGTTACCCAATATTTAATCTGTGAATTAATTCATATGTTAACTAATTTGGTTATTTAACACATTCTAGAAATACATCAAGATCCTATGACATCTGGATGTGTATTAAGAAATGTGCTTGAAGACAATACTGTCCCAGGAATGGTGGCTAACTTCATGCTGAGTTCCCTGGTTGTATCTCCCCGGAGTTTAATACTTTCTTACTGAGACTGGACGGCAGATCAAACTATGAAGTGTCTAAAGATGGCCAGACATTTTTTGTCCTAATGGAGATCAAAAGCCTTTCACACTGACCTCCTTGTCCTGATGCTCACTGTCTTTCCAAGACATTGCAGTGTCAACTCACATCCTCTAAACTAGCAGTTGTCATAAAGAGTTTGTGTAGATAGGCTCAATGAAATGAGTGTTAAGAATCTGCCAGATAAAAAAGAACTCAGAAGATCTCAAGACCAAATTCTAACAATGAAAATCTTTTGTGTCAGAAGATGCTAGGTAGGCTTGCTTGTCCTTGATCTGAACAACATTACTCAAGAGTTTTGGAGTAAATGATGTTAACTTTCTTTTCCACTCTTGTCAAAGCTGGCAATAGTGTCTTGAATAGCAGCTAACCACTTTAAAGAAAAGATGACAACAGGGTGCTGCTGATGTCAGTGGCCCGAACAGTGAGTGTGGAACCAGATCTATGATCAATCAATGTGAGTGCCATGCACACCCAGCCACTTTACCCACACCCTTCAGGGGCTAAGGGGGTCACCTGATGACCTCTGTAACTGAAAAATACTGGGAAAGCAAAGGCATCTCGTTTAGACAGCCAGATGTGATTTTATTGGCAAATCCACTACTCAATTTCAAGCAGACCCAAAAAGCATCCTCGGCTAATTCCTGACAGAATGGTATTGCAGGGATGAAAAGGCTCTCTTCCAAAATCCCTCATAATTCTTTTGTATTTGAGCTCATGTACTCACTGTTGTCATGGTGAAGACAAAGAAAACAATAACCAACAAGACATAAATGACTGAAAGCCAAGGGCCTCTTGAGATTCATGGCATTATTTAAGATTCATCAACAGGAATGGCATTGGGTAGGCGTCGTCATCGGTGTGGATGAGATGATCATTAATAACTGCTCTGGTTCTGATTTTTCTTTTTTTTAATTTTTTATTTATTTTATTTATGTGTATGAATGTACTGTCTGCATGTAGGTTTGTGCACCCGTGTCGTGCAATGCTGCGGAGGTCAGAAGAGGGTGTTGGATTCCCCTGGAACTGGAGTTCTCCTGGAATTGGAGTTTCAGATGGTTCTCAGCCGCCATGTG